>SNQJ01S0248720.1:0-12979 GCA_010110895.2 Picea sitchensis | reverse complement strand
GTTCTTGATAATGAGTTTGATTTTCCATCATCATGATATCATTATGACATCATCACAATGACCAAATTTATGGATAACAGTGGTGGATAAGGTAGGGTGGAGATAAGGGGTAGAGGGAGTGGGGGGGGAAATAGGTTCAAAGAGGAGGTGAGAATAGAGTGAAGGTAGGTGGGTATGGGTGGAAAATGGGGAAGAGAGAGAAGAGGGAGAGATAGGTGATACAAGGGGAGGTGAGCATGAAGGGGTGGGAAAGAGAGTAAAATGGGGAATAGGTGAGAAGAGGAAAAGGGTGGATGGGTAGGGGAGGGGACTGTTGGGAATGAAGGAAAGGATGGAAAATCCATTATATGGGTTTGAACAATAGGTGAGAAGAGAGTAAAGCTAGATTCATATGGGAGGCAAAGGGGGGAAAGGGGAGAAGAGTGGGAAATAAGTGAAACTAGGAGAGGTGGGCATGAGGGGGTGGGGTGAGAGGGAAATGGATGAGGAAGTGAGAAGAGGTGAAGGGGGGAGGGGGAGGTAATATGAAGGGGAATATGACAGGATGTAAGGGAGGGGAAGAGAAAATTCTTGTGGTACATACCTTTAATCAAGGTCTTTAGAAATTAGGGATAGATAAGGGGGACTAGGTATTGAGGGGTTTAGGTTAAACTAGGGCATGGGGGCATAGGATTAAAGGTGGTTTGGGGCCTCAAGCAGTGATTAGGGAAATATGATGAAGGTGCATGGGTGTGGGGCCCGAGGGAAGAGGTATGTGCATAGGGATCTTAGGCCCCAGATTTAGAGGGTGCAGGGGAATAGTTGTCAAGCAAAGCGAGGAGCCCAAGGGTAGATGGGGCTAGGGTCTAAGAATAGGAAGGAACTGAGGGATAAATGGGGATAATGGTTTGATGGAGGTAAGGGATTAATGTGGAAGTGGGATAGGGGTAGAGGTTGTGAGCCAGTCATGGAAGGGACTCATGGGAATTGATCTAGGGAATAGTTGTGGATGGTAGTAGAGCTACATGATTGGGCCCAATTTTTAAGAGGATTGAGGGAGTAGGGGGGAAATTGCGTATTGGTAGAGTTAGGGGCCCATATGTGAAGGAGACCAAGGGTGTCAGATGATTTGGTCCTAGGGATAAAGTGGGGATTGTTGGTCCCTAGGAGAATAGGGTCTAATTATCCATGAGTGTAGGGTGAAAGTGGGCCAAGTGTACTAAAGGGTTCTAAGTGACAGGTAGAGACGGGGGGAAAGTACATATGGATCTAGGGTCCAAAATATGGGTGCGAAGGGACTAGTGTTGAGGGACTATTTTGGAGGTGAGGACCCAAGGGAAGAGGTGGTTATGGTGAGGGTGGTGGGGACTACATGGAATAGTTAAATGGGATTTGGAATCCATTGGTGAAGGATCCAAGGATAGGGGAATAAGGTCTATGGCATTGGGGGCCAAGGGTTGTGGTTGGAGCTAGGTTTATGGATGAAAACTAGTGGCTAAGGTTATGAGTCAATGGAATGTGGGGAGTAGGGTGAAGTGGGCCCAAACATAGGGGAAAATGATGTGAAGGTTACCAAGGGATAGAATAAGGCCCTAGATAAGAGTGTGTACGGAATGAATAAGACCATAGGGAAGAGGGTCCAAGGGAAAAGGTGATGAGGTCCCAATGGAGGGGCTATGCCCCTAGTGTGAAGTTGGTTAGGGTAAAGGAAAGGCCCTAATGGAAGATGGAATTACTGGCCCAAGGGAAGATAGGAATGAAAGTAGAGGTAGGGCTAAAAGAGTGGGTGGGGTTGGCGATAGAGGATTACTTCAACTAATGCTTGATTTCCCCCCCTTGACCATATAAAGGCCTTGATACCCATACCTAATGATCAAAAATATGTGAGGGGAATAACTGTTACACATCAAAATTCCACACTTAAGTATCTCACACTAAGTGTCGCAAGTGTCGTAAAAGTGTCGTATGCACCTTGGTAAGTGTCGCAAGTGTCGTCAAGTGCCATATGCACCTTGCTAAGTGTCGCATGCAATTTTATATTTTTTTATATGTTTTTTAACCCTTGAAACCATCAAATAACATTTTCCATGATCCCTAAGTCATATTGGAGGAAGAAACCCATCATTTCAAGGCCTGAAACACACTTTTTACTTGAAAAATCAACCATTTTGGGGGCATTTTTGAAGGGTAGAGCCCCCCTGGCCATGTTGGGGAAGTGATACCCCATAGATAAATTCCCCCTTTACCTTATTTAGGGATATTTTATCTAGGATCAACGCTCTATCTCTAACTAGAGCGGAGCATTGATTTTGGTTAGAGGAAAATTTGGAGAATCCTGCCTCTTTCTGAGGGAAAACTCTTGCAGATGAGGTTGGTTTGGATTGAATTCTATCCTATGGAAATATCCTAAGATTATATCCTAACCTAAAGGATTCCTATCCTCAACTAATCCCAAAATCTACTCATGGTGTTTAAGCCTCCCAAGTCTATAAAAGGAGGCCATTCTAAGGTGAAAAAAAAGAATATTTCATATATCAAACTTATGATCTTGGTAGCATCGTGAAAGGGTTGGACGAGGGGAGCCTGGATGAATGTTGCATCATCATCCATGTTTGTAAGTATTCTCTTTGGGTTCTCATTTCAATATACTTGGCCTATTTCCTTCAAGCTTGTGTATTCTTGCATATGCTTGTCTATTGTTCTTTCGATCTTTGTAGATGAATTTGTTTGATATAATATTGTAGAGTAGGATTTATTTGTTTCTCTTTGTTTTCCATTGCATTGCAGGTATTAGGTTATGCTAAAGAGTTTGGAGATCAAGCTTAGATTGGAAGCAGCGAGGAAAAACTTCGAAACAAGTTGCATCACACCCTTTCTCCTTCTCTCTCTTTCTGATTGATTAAACTAGATTCAAAGGGATGTTAGTGTCCACTTGTGTTTTTCTGTCTTGGTATTAGGGGTCTAGAATCCAAGGGAAAATTCACATGTCCACAAGGGAATTATTTTGTAACACTAACATCTTTCTCAAAGGCTAATGATACCCTCTAGAGTTAATTTGTGATGCTTTGAATAATTTTCCATGGCTCTAGATGCCTAAAATATTTCTTTAGGACTTAAGGCATGGTCTTCCCTAGATTTTTTCCAGGGCCCCATGACACATACCTACTACTCAAAACCACCTAGTTACATTGACATCCATAATAATAGGCCAATGATACCCTCAAGAGGCCATGTGTGGTTGTTCGAGGCATCCTTCTTCACCCTACATGGTTAGAAGATTCCTTTAGGTCCTAAGATTCATGTTTCCTCCCCTGGAAATGTCCAAGTCCCAGAGACTCATACCCATTGCTCACAAATTATAGTGGTACCAATATACCTATTTAGAGGCAAAGGATGCCCTTGATAGGTCATTTTTTTGTGGTTCAAAGTGTTGTTCTTGACCATAGAATCCTATAAGTTTCCTTTAGGGACTAACTCTTGGATTCCATATCCAAGTTCAAGAGACTCATACTCATTTTTCAAAAGCTCATAATGTTGACTATCCCCATGCAGATACCAATGATACCCTTGAAAGGTTCTTTATGATGGATCATGATGTCTTTGATGGCCCTAGATGCCTACATCCTTCCTATAGCACATTCTTGTTCGATCTACATTGTGAAATCTTTGTCAAAAAAGTGTAAGTGCATTCTAAGAATACACACACTCTCTAAATCGTGCATGCACTCTAGAACGTTTGCATGTTGTAGAATGCATCCATGCTCTAAAACACATGCATGCTCTAGAACACATGAGCAATCTTTTCATTTAATGTTTTGGGTGGTAATCACAACTTTAGCATACATCTTTGTTGCTTTGGTTGCCTCAAATTTAGGTTCAAAATAACAAACCTGGTGGTTTGGGCTAGAAATACATCAAAACCTCTATTTGTCTTAATGTCGCTCAATATCTCTATTTTTCACAATATTTTTGTATACGCTACACAAATTCATCGTCCATGAAACTAGACACACATATAGAGTCAACTATATATATATATATATATATATATATATTCTTGATATATATCAAAATCTTAAAAGACGTACATATTTTATTTCTTCTATAACTTTTTATTACCTTAACCATTTTCAAAATAAGCAATATGCTACACTAGTACAGATCAAGATCTACAATATAAAAAAATAAAAATAAAAATTTGATTATGTTAAGACCCTCTTACCCTACACTAATGCAAGTCCTTGTAATTTCAAAGATATAATGAGTTTCATAATTTTGAAAAAATATATAAATTAACATTATACATTTTGAAAAAATATCCCTACATAAGAACAATGTGTTTCATACAATTCTACCAAAAAAAAAAATCATCATTTAGGTACTCAACACCTACACTAATGGAAACATATGCATTATATTTTGCATGAAAGATAACATACCGTTGTTAGAAAACTCAAATTTGACATAGTCATACACAAATTCTATAAATAAAAATTGTGTTTGGAAAGATAATTCAATTTCCTACATTTCATCTTCTTACACCATATTCAAATTCATTGTGAAAGTACCTTGAATCATCCTTCCAAGTTAACATATTGTTTTTTTTCCACGTTTGCATTGCCAATAATGCATCATGAGAGACCATCATTATCTTGCACTAACTTTCACTCACCCTTTAGTTCATCAATACAATAGTGTTTGTCTCTTTTATAGAAATTGTAAATGGTTATAATATCTAACTACTTCTTATTAGAGAGGAAGTGGTTGAGTGATTATCTCATCCATCATACAACATTAACTCAATGCCCAACAATTTGACATTATTACATAATAAGCATCATTTCATCTTTTTACTACATATTCAAATTCATTGTGAAAGTACCTTGAATCATCCCTCCAAGATAACAATTATTATTTTTCATGTTTGTATTGTTACTAACGCATTATGAGAGATCATCATTAATTTACACCCACCCTTTAGTTCATCAATACAATAATAATATTTGTCTCTTTTATAGAGATTACAAAGAGTAATACAATCTTAATACTTATTAGAAATAAAATAGTTTAGTAAATATCTCAACTATCATCCAACAATAACTTAATACCTAACAACTTAACATTATTACATAAATAAACTTTATAATCTAACAAATATCAACGTACTATATTTTTAACAAAGATAATGTATATCAAATCGAAGATAATATGGTAGGATGTAACTCTATATGTGTCAAATGATATCTTAATGTATGTGCAATCATATGGCGTTCTTGATTAGTTTGCATGCCATCTTTTAGTTTGATGGCATCGGCAAATTTTATTTTTCAATATAGAGATCATATGTATTGCACCTATTGATCAATATGATATGATATATCAATTGATATATGTGAAATGTGCTTTCTTACTATATACTATACTATATATTATATCGATCGATACAGTTTTATCAATATATATATTATATCGATATATATATTATATCGATTGATACAGTTTTATTAATATATGCAAAGAGGGAAAATGAAATTATATTTTTTTTAAATGATTTTAAATTAGTTTGTAAATATTTTTGAAAATGTGATAAATAATATAATAAAAATTTTAATTATTTTTTAATAATAATCAAATTTTAAAGTTAATATCAAGTCAAACATCAAATTAGTATATGAAATTTTTTTATTTGTGAGATAAGAAATTGCTAAAACATTTTATCTTTCAATTATTACTATTACAAAAATCATATTCCTAAATCAATAAATCAAAATATGTATAATTCTTTATTTATAATCAAATATTTTCTTATTAAATTTTGAATCATATTTATATATTATTAGTTTGTATTTTCATCTCTTATTTCAGTATTAATTTTCATTTTATGTTTAGATTTTTTTTTATGTTGATTGAGTAATTATCATAAACTCTTAATTACTATGATTTTAATTATCCTTTTATCTCATAAATATAAAAAAGGAAAAAAGTTATTATTCTAATAGTAAACAATACCAAAACACTCATAATTTTACTTAGCTAATTAATAATTACTCATCGCATTAAGCTAATTGTAGAATTGAATTTTCCTTTTTATAATAAACTCTTAATAACACTTTTATTTCTTAAATATAAAAAGTCGTTATTTTAATCTCCTAAATAAAATAAAAAAAACTTTATTTTAATATAAAACAATTCCAAAAACTCATAATTTGTTTAATTTTATTTAGCTATTTAGTAGTTACTCACTACATTAAGTTTATTGTAAAATTGAATTCTCCTTTATTTCCCATTTTTCTTCCACATAATTGAATTTCTCTTTATTTCCTATTTTTCCCCTTTTTTTTCTTCTTCTTTACCTTTCTCTTTTATTTAATATACTTCTTTCACCTTTCTCTCCTCCTCCTTCCTTTTATCTTTCTATGCTTTTTAATTTTCCTCAAATTTCTTGATTTATCTTTACCTTTTTTTTCTTCTCTTCTACCTTTCTCTTTCTTATCATCTACTTCTTTCACCTTTCTCTCTTGTTCCTTCTTCTTATTCTCTTATGCATTTTATTTTCTTTGAAACTTCTTTATTTCAACCTTTGTCTTTGTTTTCCTATGCTCTCTTTTCTTTCATCNCCCCTTTTTTTTCTTCTTCTTTACCTTTCTCTTTTATTTAATATACTTCTTTCACCTTTCTCTCCTCCTCCTTCCTTTTATCTTTCTATGCTTTTTAATTTTCCTCAAATTTCTTGATTTATCTTTACCTTTTTTTTCTTCTCCTCTACCTTTCTCTTTCTTATCATCTACTTCTTTCACCTTTCTCTCTTGTTCCTTCTTCTTATTTTCTTATGCATTTTATTTTCTTTGAAACTTCTTTATTTCAACCTTTGTCTTTGTTTTCCTATGCTCTCTTTTCTTTCATCTACTTCTAAAATTAATTATATTAATATTAATTAAAATAATTAAAAAATAATAATTTGACATTATGTAGTAATCCATCTTTATGTTCTTAATATTCCACTCGTGAAGGTGCTCCTATTTCAATAATAATAGAAGCATCACAACCATATTTAACAATATGAAAATTATAATCTCCATAATTTTAAGAACAAAGTCCTATTTAACCATCATTAAATCACCTCTATGTTTGTTGTTTAAGGAATAATAAAGTATCCTTCTAACAACTTCAAGTTATAAAAATTAGTTAAATAATTTAACAATCTATATACGTGCATTTCTTTGTGGTGAGGGAGTGCATCTACTTGAAGAAAAATGTTATTTGCATAAATTATAATTGGTGGTTGCGCTGGCGTTGACTATGGCTTTGGATCCTAAAAATAATAATCTATACACAACATTAACGTTTATGGTTATTGTTTAATTAATGTTTTTTTCGAGGATTACAGCTTATAAGTCCAGCAAGAATAAAGTTTATCTCCTCCGTTATCATGTTCGTTCTAAAAATATTTTGACACAATTTTTAATTATTTTTATAGGATAGTAATTGTGTTTTACAAGACTGTAATTTTAAAGTTAAAAATAATATAAAAAATTATTAATTTCAAAATATTTATTAAAATATAAAATTTGTATAAAATTGAAAAAGATATTTAATGAAATAACTTTGATTCCAATAATCATTATTATCAAACATAAGATTTAATCAGGATATTTTTATTTTACAAGTTCTCAGTTATGGGGCAAAACCAAAGTAAGTCATTTATATAAATATCTTAAAATTGGTTTTCATCATAAATTAAATTGAAATTAAAATTGAAAGGAGAATTAATGAAACTTAAAAATTTTATCATAATAATCATAATCATAAAGAAATAGAAATAGAATATTAATTTTCTTTTTAAAAAATTGAAAAATAATAAATTTTATTTTATAAATAACAATTTTACAATTAAAAATAATACATTTTATCTAATTCTTTTATTAATAAATTCTCCTTAAACTAATTAATATTAAATTGAAAAATAAATATTAAAATATGTTTAACATACAATGTTTAATCTACAAAAGTGATGGATTTTCATTAGCTTAAGTGTGGTTAAGGGTATCCATTATACCAAATTTGTTTAAGTGTAGATGATAATATTAGAGTTTCTTATTTTTAGAGGGAAATATATTCCACCAAATTAACCTATGCCCAAATGTGATGGCTAAATATTAATAAGGGAAATATATTCCACCAAATTAACCTTTGTCCAATGTAATGACTAAATACTAACAAGGGAAATATATTCCACTAAATTAACCTATGTTTTAACCTTTGTCCAATGTAATGACTAAATACTAACAAGGGAAATATATTCCACTAAATTAACCTATGTTTAAATGTGATGACTAAATACTAACAACACTGGCATATGTTAATAGAATAATATTTTGTAAATCTTTTGAGAATTCCCCAAAATCTTTGCTTTTGTGTGTCTCATCCTAAGATCATAATTTTGATCCATATAGATGTGTGGTGCCATCTTAGAAACAATAATGATAATGACAGATTTTATAGTTTTTTTTTAATGTATTTGTCATGATTATGATTATTGAGCAAAAAATGTATTCTCCCCAAACGGTTCCAATCCTTGTTTTCATACAACTCAACTTCGTCACAACCAATGAAAAGGTTTCGTTTTTTTTATATAATTCAACTTCATCTAATTCATAGTTTAACCTTAACTTTGTGTCAGAGTTAGGGTTTTTGCATCTTAGGTTTTTCATATTATGATGAAATGCAATCTAAACCTTTTATGATGAGTCTTTTTTGGAAATCTTAGCATACACATCTCCTCTTAAAAATATATATTATTTTTCTATGTGTTGTATTGTATATTGTTTTTTATCATTTTTGTATATATTTTTTTCACCATTCTTTAAATAATTAAATTTGGTTTCATGCATAGGTTTTTAATGCATTAATGTTTTTTTGTTTTTTTCATTTTGTTTTCAAGATACTATAAATCCTTTGTAGCCTTGAATTTTGAAGCAAAATTTGTAATCCTTAGGAACAAACTTTTAAGAAAAATATAGAAAAAATAACATGATTATTGCTATCATCATATTTATGTGTTATATATATAACGTTTATATATATCCTCCAAAACAATTTAATAATTTTATAGGGTTTTATGTATTAACAATCAATATGTCTTTCAAATATTATGGTTATTTTTTAATATATTTATATCTTTAATCCATAAAACTATTATTTATATTTTATTTATGATTTTCTTTATCAATTTATTTTTTATAGTATCACATGTTTTTTTGTACTTCTAAAAATAATTATTAATTATCTTTAATATAAAACAATAATAAGATATTGTCATCTTTTTGCTATTTTTACTCCATTATATCAATTATAATTTAAATTTAAATTTATAGCTTAATTATATGGAATAATTATTTCCAGTATAAAAATATAATGGTATTTAGAAAAACTGTCCATTTATAAAGTTACTTCTGAAAATATAATAATAAGGATGGTCACTTAATCATACTTTTAAGGGGACACTAAAAAAATTGTATATATTTTTTTATAATGTCTATTACATTTATATTATGGACTAATACTTACAACTCAATTAATACAAATTTAATTATGATATAATTTTTTGTTTTTGTTAAAATATACAATTTATCATTATGATTGAACTAGGTTGACATTAATAAATTAAAATTATGGTTGAAGGAGGAATATTAAGATCATACTAATAACTCAAAAAAATTGACAAAGAAGTAATGAAATTTCCCAATGATAACTTCCGCATACCTTTAAATACAATTAAGTCTTGTCAATGTCTGTGTGATCTATGCGCTTATGCTACAACAAGTCCATGTGATATCTATACACATGGAAAGGAAAAAATTTATTATCACGAACATTCTCCAAATTTACTTATGGATATGTATGGAAAGATTTTTAATTTATTTATGGATATTTTTGAAAATTTATGAAAGTTTGTTTTTTTTTAATTATTATTACATAGGAATTAGTTATTATAATTTAAAATTAAATGTATAAATTTAAAATAATAATAATTTTGTAATTTTTATGTTATTTTATGTTAATTAGGTTTAGCTTGAGTGATTAAAAGGAATGCTTGTTATTTTGCATATTTGGGTTTACTTCACTCTAAGTGATATATTGACTTCATAAGATTTTAAAGTTTTTCTCAAACTTTATAACTCACAAAAATAATCCAAAATTTACTTGATAACCATATCACAATAATTAATTATTGAAATTCATTTTTATTTTTACCCATAAATTTAGCATCCTAGTATCCATTTAGATAATGATTAGACAAATAAAATTGAATTCATATTCTCTGCAATGTGACTACCAAAAAACAAACGGTTGAGCTTCATTTATCTGGTGTTGATATTTTAATTTTTGTTAATCACTTAGGTGGCAATCAGTTAGCTATCAAAGTAATTTTTAAATATGATTAAGTAAATGTAAAAAAGTAAACACATAAAAAACTTATTAAGCACTAAACCCCTATTAAATCTGCCCATTATCAATAGGTATATGCCTTTAGGCGTAATTAATTTTATAAATAAAAATTTAGAACTCAAATTTATATATTTTATATGAAAAATTTACATTTTAAAAGATTTGATCTTTTTTAATATTTAATAAATTCAAAATTAAAATATATCTATATTAATTTTATCAAATTATAACAGTTATAAAACAATTCAAATTCAATTTAATTAAATAACATTTTTAATTAAAAAATTAGAAAACTATAAAATAAAATGAATTTATTTGTTATTTCTCGTATTTTTTTGTTATTTCTCGTATTTATAATATAGGAATAAATTTTAATCTTTCACATTTATGGAGTTATTAGAAAAAATAAATATATAAAGTTTATTTTATTAAATAATGTTATTTGCAAAACACTTATAAGTAAAATTTAATGATAATTAAATTTAAATTGTAGTCTAACTGTTTTAGGTTTTGATTTTTTTTTTGTCATTTTCTATTTAATTTTGTTTCAAATTAGTTGAGAAATTGTTGAATCTGTAGATTTGAGTAATTAATTTTGTATAATCAGAATGCTNTTCAAATATTATGGTTACTTTTTAATATATTTATATCTTTAATCCACAAAACTATTATTTATATTTTATTTATGATTTTCTTTATCAATTTTTTTTTTTTTTTTTTTATAGTATTACATGTTTTTTTGTACTTCTAAAAATAATTATTAATTATCTTTAATATAAAACAATAATAAGATATTGTCATCTTTTTGCTATTTTTACTGAGTCCATTATATCAATTATAATTTAAATTTAAATTTATAGCTTAATTATATGGAATAATTATCTCCAGTATAAAAATATAGTGGTATTTAGAAAAACTGCCCATTTATAAAGTTACTTCTGAAAATATAATAATAAGGATGGTCACTTAATCATACTTTTAAGGGGACACTAAAAAAAATTGTATATATTTTTTTATAATGTCTATTACATTTATATTATGTACTAATACTTACAACTCAATTAATACAAATTAAATTATGATATAATTTTTTGTTTTTGTTAAAATATACAATTTATCATTATGATTGAACTAGGTTGACATTAATAAATTAAAATTATGGTTGAAGGAGGAATATTAAGATCATACTAATAACTCAAAAAAAATTGACAAAGAAGTAATGAAATTTCCCAATGATAACTTCCGCATACCTTTAAATACAATTAAGTCTTGTCAATGTCTGTGTGATCTATGCGCTTATGCTACAACAAGTCCCTGTGATATCTATACACATGGAAAGGAAAAAATTTATTATCACGAACATTCTCCAAATTTACTTATGGATATGTATGGAAAGATTTTTAATTTATTTATGGATATTTTTGAAAATTTATGAAAGTTTGTTTTTTTTTTAATTATTATTAGATAGGAATTAGTTATTATAATTTAAAATTAAATGTATAAATTTAAAATAATAATAATTTTGTAATTTTTATGTTATTTTATGTTAATTAGGTTTAGCTTGAGTAATTAAAAGGAATGCTTGTTATTTTGCATATTTGGGTTTACTTCACTCTAAGTGATATATTGACTTCATAAGATTTTAAAGTTTTTCTCAAACTTTATAACTCACAAAAATAATCCAAAATTTACTTGATAACCATATCATAATAATTAATTATTGAAATTCATTTTTATTTTTACCCATAAATTTAGCATCCTAGTATCCATTTAGATAATGATTAGACAAATAAAATTGAATTCATATTCTCTGCAATGTGACTACCAAAAAACAAACGGTTGAGCTTCATTTATCTGGTGTTGATATTTTAATTTTTGTTAATCACTTAGGTGGCAATCAGTTAGCTATCAAAGTAATTTTTAAATATGATTAAGTAAATGTAAAAAAGTAAACACATAAAAAACTTATTAAGCACTAAACCCCTATTAAATCTGCCCATTATCAATAGGTATATGCCTTTAGGCGTAATTAATTTTATAAATAAAAATTTAGAACTCAAATTTATATATTTTATATGAAAAATTTACATTTTAAAAGATTTGATCTTTTTTAATATTTAATAAATTCAAAATTAAAATATATCTATATTAATTTTATCAAATTATAACAGTTATAAAACAATTCAAATTCAATTTAATTAAATAACATTTTTAATTAAAAAATTAGAAAACTATAAAATAAAATGAATTTATTTGTTATTTCTCGTATTTTTTTGTTATTTCTCGTATTTATAATATAGGAATAAATTTTAATCTTTCACATTTATGGAGTTATTAGAAAAAATAAATATATAAAGTTTATTTTATTAAATAATGTTATTTGCAAAACACTTATAAGTAAAATTTAATGATAATTAAATTTAAATTGTAGTCTAACTGTTTTAGGTTTTGATTTTTTTTTTGTCATTTTCTATTTAATTTTGTTTCAAATTAGTTGAGAAATTGTTGAATCTGTAGATTTGAGTAATTAATTTTGTATAATCAGAATGCT
>SNQJ01S0248717.1:0-12980 GCA_010110895.2 Picea sitchensis | reverse complement strand
CTTGCAAGCTCAAGGTCCTCCACAATCACACATTTTTGTATTGGCTCCACTCTATATACAGAAAATTGTTACATAACTTATCTACGATATACTGGTAAAATTTGTGATATGGCATGTGATCTGACCTCTATCACATGTCATGTATGTGAACCCAACCTAACTCATAGGATGTATCAATTTTTTCATCAGACTGAGGAGACCCCTCATCAACATATGAGACAAAAACTAAAAAATAATAGACAACACTAATTAGACAATTTAAACAAAATATTATAATCAATTACATGTGCATTAAATAAGAAAAAAAAATATGCAACTAGATTAATCAAAAGATAATGATAATATTACATTTCACCTCTGCTAGCTCATCCTTAGTAAATAGGATTTTCGTGCATCATTTCTATTCCATCCCTACATATGGATACGATATTTGATCGAGGATCTGCTCATCATCACAAGATAACATATCCAAAATATTTGAACTCACTGGCATATGCAGGTACTCCACCTATCCCCTCTTGGGAAACATCTACCCCCACATGTACATATGCACATCATTCATCAACCTAGGACGGAGGTAGTTGAATGTCAATTGAGTTGTTGGAAACCTCTCAAAAAACAAAGTAAATAGCTCTAAAGATGAATACATGTCTCCCATCAAACACACTATGATAATGATCCAAAGAAATACAAAATTGTCATAAAATGATGACAAACCACTTGATCAGTGAGGGGCTACAAAATAAACTATATGCATAGTACATCAAAGAGAAACTAACGTGTTATTGCATTTCACCTCTGCTAGCTCATCCTTAGTAAATAGGATTTCCGTGCATCATTTCTATTCCATCCCTACATATGGATACGATATTTGATCGAGGATCTGCTCATCATCACAAGATAACATATCCAAAATATTTGAACTCACTGGCATATGTAGGTACTCCACCTATCCCCTCTTGGGAAACATCTACCCCACATGTGCATACACACATTAGTCATTGACCTAGGATGGAGGTAGTCAATGTCAATTGAGTTTCTGGAAACCTCTCAAAAAACAAAGTAAATAGCTCTAAAGCTGAATACATGTCTCCCATCAAACACACTATGATAATGATCCAAAGAAATACAAAATTGTCATAAAATGATGACAAACCACTTGATCAGTGAGGGGCTACAAAATAAACTATATGCATAGTACATCAAAGAGAAACTAACGTGTTACCCATTATAAGTATATTGTGTTAGTTTCATCATCATAAGAGGTAAGCACACAACCTCTTATCTTGTGAAAGAATATAAACAAAATTATGCCCTAGTGACCTACAAGTCACCAAGGTTAGTGATGGATACACTAATATATCTTTACACATATGGAAATTGAGTCTCTCCTGCAACATTGGGCAGAGATTGGGGAATGGGAAAATACTCCTCACTCCTAGCCCAGTGATGACATAAAAATCTAACTTTTTGGATCAATACTATAGATGGAGATCATATACAACCGAGTAGGGGGTGAATCATTGTTACCGTGTTTAAACAATTATGGTTCTTTAAACTTTTGTAGAGACACTCAATGATGACTACAATAATGCAAGGAAATAAATAATGGCACTTTCCACATCATTCGCATATATGAGAAAAACAGAGATGTGATATTTCCCCGAGGAAACCCATGCAGGTAAAACTCCTTTTTCTTTTTTATATGATAAGTAATGGTTACATTCTTGATATGTCATATATGAGCACCAACTCATAATGAGGCTAACTGCTTTCTTTTATAAGTTGGTAACTTTGCCGAGCACCAACTTCTCTATTTTCTAGCACCAACTAGAAGGAAGCACTCAACTCCCCGTGTTCAAGCACCCATTGAACCTTTGAGGACACAAGTCCTCCCTGCTCCCCTAACCACCACCCTGAAATATGAATATTTTCTACTAAAACTTATTATGCTGATATGAGGTTCAACAATGTCTTCTACTGCACTCATCAATTTTCTTCACAGATTTCATCGCTTCCGTCTCTTTATTGCCTTTCGCATATACATCACTTCATGCTATTCTGCTCTTCCGCTTGTTATGCTCTCGCAGCCATGTCCATTCACCTATCAGCCTTTCTATGCTTTTCACCAATGCGACTCTCCTCCTTCTCCACACAAGAATCACCTTCATCAACAAAAACCACAACAAACTCAAATAAAGAATAACAACCCCTTTTTTCTTCTCTGTACTGTGTATTTATATTTTCTAGGCACCTTGTGCATGCAATGTTCACAATCCTCTACAGATACGACTCTATTATCCTCCACCCTCTCGAAAAGGCGTCTGATCATCTTTCAGGATTCTTCAAATTTCATGTTTTCCCACGCTGCTCAAAGATCATCGATGTTATACGATTCTCGCCTTCCGGGATGCTTTCAGACTCTTCGCTTTCTCCTTCAGATACGATTCACCTTTCTAATTCGCTTATAGCCTCAATCCCATCCAACTATCAATTTCCACGAGTCGCCTTTATTCCACTGAAGATTTCTACGTGACTTTTCTTCAGCTCCTCTTGAAATCACACATAAGTCTCTTCTCATCCTCTGGTAGTAACCATTGATGGTTACTAGAAGTTTCACTATGTCGCAATGAAGAGTCTCGATCTTGTTCAAATTCAATTCGCACCGCTGGATTAACTCTAAAGGTATTGTCAGCATTTACCCGCTTCGCGACTGCAATTCGTAGATTTTACGATGAGACATCTTGACTTTCCATGTCACGATCTCCAAAAATAGGGCTTAGCTCTATCCGCGACCAGGGTCCTTCCTCCATGTGACCATACGCGGTGACAACAGATTGTGCTAAAGGTGTTTTGAACTCATGATCTTCATAGACCATGATCGATTTGGGTCCATGATCTTGATGAATCAACTATCTGAATCTTTCGAGAACTCGCATCTCTTTGTTCCTTAGTTGGAGGTTCTCGCCACTCCAAGTCGCAATAGGCTGTTTTCCCGAAGATGGAGCTCAGATCAACGATCCACGCTCTTGGTGATCCGACGGTCCGTGATCTTTTTGTGAATTCACATCTCAAGTACCTCAGAATGAAGGGTCTCTTTCACTCCAAGTCACGAGAAGCCGAGACTCGAGATGGAGTCGATCGCCAAGATCAAACTTGATCTCAATGGGCTAAGATCAAACTCCTCAATCTGATGTGGTCAAGATCAAACTCCTGCTCCTTTGACTTTCTATTATCGGGCCATTGATGACGCATCTTCACCACGCGGTCCTCTTGATCCAACGACCATGATCATTACATTCTACGGTACCACCATATCTAATCTGCCATTGGTCCTTCGACTTCGCATCCTACGGCGCAGATCTTCTCGCGATTTTACCACTTCGCCGTGTGAGTTCTCGATACCTTCAAGTCACGATCTATGAAACTGGATAAGGAGTTAAATCAACTGGCCCGTGATTCATTCTCGATTCAATGGTCATGATGAACTCGCGATATCGATATCAATTAGTTCCTCATACAAAAATTCTTTTGACATTCCAACTCTCGACCAAACTCCGATATGGATAGGGATCAATGATCCAGATTCAACCTCGAACTGATGGCTCCGGGATTAAGTCTGATTCAGATATCGCGACACGCTCATTTCTCCTTGTTCTTAAACACCGCGGCAAGTTCTTCATCCAATCCATGGTTCGGACTACGCCGTATTCAATGCCCTAGATCTATCCTTCTTCTTCAAGGCGCCTCTTGTCTATAATAGATTTGACGCACTTCATTCTCATCGGGAATTTGGATGGATCCAACGACAGAAATGTTGTACAAACTTATGTCTTCATCATTCGATCAATGTTATGCTAATTGACATTCAATTCCTCCTGAATCCGACTTTATGTATGTCTATCGACATAAACTTCCCGCATCATGCTATATCTATTGATGTTGTTCTTGTCATCAATGACAAGTATATGTTGCATGTTAAACATTTTCAACATAGACCAACCCTAAATACCTACCTACCATGTTCCCATTGATAGATCAATTTGTTGGAAGATTGGTTGTTGTCATTGATGTCAACCCTAGTCATTGGTTTTGGAACGCAGATTGATGAAGATGGACATGGCTGGACAATGTAATATGCAGATACAACACCCATGGATGGATAGTATATATCATTTTGTTTCCAATGGTATGTGGTATGTCACATGGATCCTCATGGCTGATGAGAAATGAATTTTTGAACATTTATTAAAGTGAATTGAAGAAGGAAGTACAGTCAGCCCCCAAGATAATTAAAGAAAAGAATTACAAATAAGAGTGTCGTTGGCCCTAATGTTAAATGGAAGTGACATAAATGGTATAAATACACAGCATTATACATTCATTTAATATAATTTGAATTTCAGAGGAAATCTAAAGAAAATAAGGCCGATTTCAAGGGAGGATGAAGTCTTTTGGTGATGTGTCTTAAGGTATGTTATTTTACGGTGTCATCTTACCATCTTTTGTTCATAAAAAAATCTATAAAAAACCAGATGGTGAAACTGATATGGCATTGAGCGTATTAATATTATCTAGGTACCGGTGGTAAAAAATTCATCTAGATCTTTATTCACCACATACCCCTGGGAGATACACTCATGGAAGATAGGGTTTTACTAGGTCCCAAGCTAATAATAAACAGTAAGGCACCTGTGTAAAATAGTCATAACTTATTCATAGAGAATCTAAATGAAGGGGGACAAATTTCATTAGAAAGAGTAATGGCTTCTAGTTTTTGTGCGAGTTTTAGAACTAGATGTTAAATATTGAGCGCAGTGAATTCCCTGCATGTCTGCCTTTGAATAAAGCTGTGAATTGAACAAGGTCTGCTATTCTCTCTATAACTTCTTTTGGGAGGATTCCCGATGAGTGAAACCTCGATGAGTGGAGTTTCTGTGAGAATACATTGAGTAATATTATCTACAGATTAGAGTATTCCAAGAATTGGAATAATTGCAAAAAGTTGAAGAAGTCTCAGCTACTATCAAGTTATATGTGATGGCTATTGACAGTGATGATTTAATGTAAAGTTTTATTATTCCCATATTCTTGGGTAGAAAGAAGGAAGGTATGGAGAGTTCAACTCTCTCTCTTGATATTGGATTATTGTATATTCCTCTGGAGGTTTATCCCTCACTTTATATTTGTGTAGCTACCTTTGAATTCATTACTTCCCTTGAACAATAACTACATTGATTATTTCATATTGTGCATGGTGTATTGTGGTATTGGTGTAACTCAGATCTATTGTTCATTTCATTAAGATATAATTGAATGGAATAAGTATAATTTCAAAAATGTTTTTAAATTGTAATTGATATTAATTCACCCCCATCAAGATCAACAATTTGTATTAGAGAGGGTTACCTTTAGTACATTTTAACAACTGGAAGGAAGATCCTAAGAATAAATGGAAGATAACATTCCAAATGATTCCACCATTTGATGGAAGAAATTTGGAATACCGGAGTAATAGAATGGAAACTTACTTTGAAATCCTAGGAAGATGTCATTCCGCCTGCTTTCGGATATAATGCTTTGAAGAAATCAAAGACTCCAGCCAAGGAAGAAAAAGGAACAACAAATTGGGAATAGATACCATCATGGATGGATTTACAGATTCAGTAAAAACCAAGGAGGGATCAAGCATCATTAAAACATAGGTTTAGACAGTTAAAGACTTTTTTATTCAAGGGAAGCAGCTGTAAGAAGAAGAATACTGCTGAAGCAAATTACAACATCCTCGATTTCAAAAAGAAGCAAACAGAGGTCGGTTCTTTTTTGTTTTAATTGTGAATGAGTAGGACATGTTGAATTGGAATATCCTCATCCAAGGATTGAGGATATAATGAAGAAGAAAATTCCTAAATGAAGAAGAAGAAAATCATGAAGGCAAATTATTCAATAAGAAGATGAGAAATCCCAAAAAATTGAAGCATGTTGAGATTGAAATAGAAAGCTCAAAGACACAGATAGAAAACTAAGAAGTGAATTGGAAGAAGTTGTGAAATATAGTTGTAATCTTGAAGAAACAATTAGAATACTTTGAGAAACTAAGAGAAGAAACCATTTCTTGAAAACTCTACCTCCTAAGAAGAAAGAAGAATAGGAGAAGTAAGGAATGTCCAATTGATGAAGAAAGAAGAAGATTGTGAGAAACTTGAATAAGAAGTTGTCTCATTGAGGAAGATATTAAGAAACTCTCAAGGCCAAAAGACTTAATACATCCTGGAAGCATGGGTGAAAATTCATACAAAAAAAATTCCAAATACCAACAAGAAGAAGAAAGAGCTACATAGATAGTTGATGAGAAGTGACCAAGATACCAGAAAGAAGGAAAGATTACAAAAGAGATTAACATCCAAGAAGACCTCCTACCTTCGTGAATCAAAGAAGCTTCAATCAAGTATGAAGGAAACTATATAAGAGTATATCATGAACCCATATGACTACATCACAAAGAAGGTCACTTACTCCAAGGTATCAAAATTTCTTTCTTTGGTCATTGTTATCCTTGCAAAAATTTTGACATACAAATTAATTGTAGAATCAATGAGCGAACAACCATGCAAGAAACTTGAATGATGTAAATAGAAGATATGGAATAATCGTGGATTTTTCAATGGAAGTTATAATTTATTTTCCCATTAATGGACAAAATATTGTATGCTAAAAATACCATTCGGTCACAGCACGAGATTGCAAATACATGAATGAATGTCCCTATGCCAACTACTACAGTAGGGAGAAGGAAAGATATTCCAAATAATGAAGATTGTTGAATAGTATTGACTGCTGAAGAATGTAAAGAAGAAGATGAATGGTACATAGACAAAGTGGGATACCTCACACATGACCAGGGATCAAGACAAATTCATCATCTTGAAAGAAGGGTGGAAATAAGTTTCATTTGGAGATGACTCACTTGCCAAAATATTTGGAGAAGGTGTAGTAGAGCTTGGAAGAAAAAAAAATGTAAAAGCAAAGAATGTCCCATTGGTTGAATATCAGGCCATAATTCATTTAGTGTTAGTAAAATGTGTGATCAAGGATATACTCTCACATTTGACTCCACAAAGATGAAAATCAAAGAAGAAGGTTCAGAAGATTGGCTGTAAATCAACAAGAAGACCAAGTAACATATATGTCCTAAAACCATGAAAATCTCCAAGGAAGAAAGACCATAAAATGAAGTGTTATTAAGTCATATGTTCAGAGCAGCCCCAAAAAGACACTTTTTCCATTAAAGTCGGGGACTGAGCCCCACCCTTTCCATTGACAAGGAGAGAAAATCAGATCATGATGATAGGGGGAGCACAGAGTCACCAATGACAAAGGGGGAGATTGTTGAACATTTGGTTGGCTATTGATGTCAACCTAGTCATTGGTTTTCGACCACAAGATTCATGAATATATTTGGACACATGACAATGCACATGTAGATAAAACACCCATGGATGGATAGTATACAAAAAAAAAATTCTGATGGTATGTGGTATGTGACATGGATCCTCATTGTTGAGGATCCACGAATTTTGAAGATGACAAGAATTAGTTAGCTGAAGTACAGTCGGCCTCCGAAAAATAATTGGGAAGAAAAGAATTACAAAATAAGAAAGTGTTAGTTCGGCCCTAATGTTAGAAGGAAGTGACATAAATGGCATACATTCATATCATTATACATTTATTTAACACACAAGTTGAATTTCAAGAGGAAATCTAAAGAAAATAAAGCTTCCATTTCAAGGAGGATGAAGTCTTTTATGATGTGTTCTAAGGTATATTTATAGGTCATCTTAACATTTTTCTATAAATTTGTTTATAGAATGATTCATATGGTGAAATTGATATGGTATGGACAAGAAATATCTAGGTACCGCGGGTAAAAAATTCAGATCTTTATTTTGCTACAATTTTGGAGATACACTATGTGGAAGATAGGGTTTTGACTAGTCCCGAAGCTAGCCAATAAACAAAAGGTTTCTGTAAAACAACATAACTTCTCTTCATAGAGAATCCAAATAAAGTGAGACCAATTTCATTGGAAATATTATGGCTAGGTTTCTGTGTGGAAGTTTCTTAACTGATGTTAAATATTGAGTGGATAATTATGTACAAGTTATATCTCCTGAATAAACTAGGAATTTAATAAGGTCTACCATTCTCTCTATAACTAATTTTTGGGAGGATTCAAGGAGGAACTTGAGGATTTTCAGAGAATACATTGAATAATATTATCTACAAGATCATAGTATTCCAATAATTCAAGAATTAAGTGCACTCTGAAGAAGTCTCGTAGCTACTATCAAGCTATATGTGATGGTTGGTTGATGGTGATGATTTAATGTAAAGTCTATTATCTCTCATATATTCTGCATGAAGGCATGATGTAGAGGTAAACCCTCTCTTGATATTGAGGATTGTATATTCCTCTTATATTTTTATCCCTCCCTTTTATATTTGGAAGATGTAGTTACCTTGAAGTCATTATTCTTGAACAATAACTATTGATTATTCTATACATTGTGCATGGTATTGTGGTGTATTGCGTAACTTTTATACTATTTTTCATTGCTAATTGATATAATTGAATGGTTTAATTATAAGTTGAAAATGTTTTAAATTGGTAATTTGATATTGATTCACCCCCTCTCAAGATCAACACAATTGCATCAATAAACCCATGTTTTTATTGAGGATTTATCCCTAAAATGTGAGGAAGCTAACTTCCATCAAAAGATGATGAGTTTGAGTTGTAATAGGACAAGGGTACAAATCTTTCCCCCTTTCTTGAATCCATTAATCGTGTACAAAAGTATATGGGTCAACTTTGTTGTTGTGGTTGTCTATAAATTTCTTATGCAAATATATCTATAAATAAAATGATAGTAAATTATCATTTGTAATATTCATTAGATATCAAACTTGAATTTTTTTAATTATTTTTGTGCCTATTTTAAGAAAAAATGGACTAAACAATACTCTTATATAATATTAAGAAAACACGCCATTAACAACGTGTTTACTATCACACGGTTAACATTGCTCATACATAAAATTCCACGCATTGTTAAATCAGACAAGTTTATAAATATAATTGGCAATCAGTGTGAGATATATATACCAACAAATTTTCAACGGGGTGCTTTAATATTTGTAAGCTCACCAAATGATGCACTATAAATACTTTTTTAATGAAAATTTGCTCAAAATTATATTAGAGATATAATTTTATTTACATACAATCATCCAAGAGATACATTCTTCATCCAAAGACAAAAGGATGTCCATGGCAAAAAAAAGAACATACATAACCAAGACTAAGATAAAATGAGCTTCACAAGTCAGGACAAACTATAATCTGCCAAAGTTACTATAAAAAATATTAACTGAAAGTTATCAGAAGAGTCTCAAACATACTAAAATAAGCCAAAAAATTAAGAGATATATTGGCTAGGTAATCAGTATATAATCAGATGCTTTGGCTATTATACTCCACCCGGTTCCCACTGGTAGAATGAAATCCTCCCTTTAGGAGCCCTGAGAGATTCCTTGGAGAGCTTGTCGGCCTCTTTATTAAACTCCCTGTAGATATGATGGAAGTTAAGGCTCTGGAATTTTTTACATAAATCTTTTGTGCGCTTCTTCCATCCCTCAATATAGTAGACATCCAGCTTAGCCTTGTCATTAAGCCATTATATAATTACTCTTGAATCTCCTAAGGCTTGAAGCCTATGAATAGCAAGATGGTTGGCTAAAGTAAGGGTAGCCCAAATACCCATTAGTTTTGCCTTTGTATTTGAACCTTCACTAACATTTAGATACCATCTATAATTCATATTATCACTTGTTTTAATGACTCCTCCTGCTCCACAAGATAATCGATCGCTGCTTGTTGCCTCGTCAAAGAAATCAATGGTTGATCCCTCCTCATAATGAATAAAACATTCCTTTGTAAATGATTCAGTAAAGAAAGTTTTACATGGAGTGTAAAGACCCAGAATCTTAAATAAAACAGAGTGGATTGAAGGAGACTTGTTTTCAAAAACACAATTATTTCTTTCAAGCAACAACCCCCAACAAGTAATGGCCGCTAGTTCAGGAGGAACGGATTTTTCGTTTAACCAATGATAGTAACAATCTACGATATCCTATCCTTTCCAATCACTTTTCATATTCAGCAGATGTTTTAGCCATACCTAGACTTGTTTTGTGATGCTGCATTCAATGAATAGGTGTTCTATATTTTCAAAGTTTCTTTTACAAAAAACACACCAGTTAGGCCCTTCCCATCCTCTTTTATGTAGCCCATACCAAGTTAAATCTTCCTGAGTTGGCCAACAAGTAAAAAAATTTATTTTTAATTGGGTATTCCATTTCCATAAATTTTGTTTCCACTTTCCTTCCTGTTGATAACTTTTGGTAGAAACAAGAGATGAATAAAAAATTGATAGTTGTTTTTCTTGAAGCATCTCCTCTCGTCCACATAAGTGTGTCCTCTATATCACCAAGGGTAACTCTAGCAGCTGAGATTCTCTTTGTAAAGTTATCCCATTCCTCTACAAGGATACCACAAAGTCCCAAAGTATTACTACCTCTCCAATAATCAACACTATCCCTTAACTTCGGAGGATTTTTTGCATTGGCAAGCAATTTGATATCCTTTCTGCTAAGATGATCTCGAAGCTCCTAAGACAAAAGAGATTTTTCATGCAATCCCAGGATAAAGTCTTGACCAATATAGATTTTTTCACACGAGCCCGACAGCCAACTATGCCAATGAGTTATCAAATGAACTGATTTTAACAATTTCCTCCAAATTCTAGAAACTGTACTCTGGCCAAAGTTTGCCTAATTCCTAAACCAAGTTGTCACATCCGGGTGTTTTAAATATTTAACACAATGTTGTGCCATATGCCTTCACAGTAGAGTGCATGCCAAAGGGTATTTTCCAACAACATTTTATTAAATTGAGTTAAGTCTCGAAGACCCCACCCACCAACGGTTTTTGGCCACGATAGAACCTCCCGTCTACACAAATGGATGTGACTCGTAGACAAATTTCCACTCCATAAAAACTTATAACATAATTTTTTAATTTGGGCAATAACATATTTTGGGAGTAATTCTAACGCCATCCAATAAATGGGTTGACTCTCAAGAACCGACTTAATTAATACATACCTACCTCCCAAAGAAAGCCACCGATAACACTAGTTACTTATCTTTTTTCCAATTTTTGTTAATATCCACTTAATTAATCCACCCTCTGAGGTCTTATTTTCAAATGAAATCCCAGATATTTGAATCCAAGGTTTAAGGCTGAGAAAGTATACGGCAACAAAGATTTTAATGGAAGCATCTCAGCATTAGACAGCCCTTCATAATGCATAGTAGTCTTCGATGAATTTACCTGCAAACCTGTGGCTTTACAAAACAGATTTATAAGATCAAAAATTTCCATTCCCGAGAGATGCCTTTGACATAATCAAAACATCATCTACAAAAAGCAGATGTAAATTTTTATCAAATTTGAAACTTTAACCCTTGAAGTTAATATCTCCCTTTACTTTTTTTTAATAAAAGACTTAGAGCCTCCATTACTAAGATGAATAGTAGGGGAGATAGTGGGGCACCGGCCAGAAGCCCCTTTCACTTTTAAAAAAGTTTGTAACCTCCCCATTTATGAGCATAGCAAAAGATGGTGAAGTAACATAGATCATTATCCATCTTGTCATTTGTGAGCCAAAACCAACTTGATTGAGAATCAAATGGAGAAAGTCCCAACCACAATCACAAGCCTCTATGGTGTCCAGCTTTGAGGGATCACCATTTGTTTTTTTCTTTTTTCTATACTATGCATGTATCTAAAGGCAGACGAGAAGGCCCTAAATTCTTCTCCCTTCAAGAATCTGCTGTCCTTCCGACAACTTCCAGATTTAATTGGCTTTGTCCTATTTGAAATGATTTAGAAATCAATTTGTAGAAGAGGTTATTGCTGAATAGGATATCCTAAACTAAGAGGCTGAATCAATTAGATAAAATTTCTTTCTTTTCTTTAAAAAAACAGATTACTCAATGAACACAAATTATGCCTTTTACTATATGTCTTTGCTACAAATCATTCAGATCAATTAATATGCACTCACATAAATAGACAATGACACGGATATTTTCATGAGGAAACCCAAAAGGGAAAAACCTCTTCTTCTTATGAATGAAAGGCAAGCTCCAACTTTTATTTACATTCTTATTTTATCTGAGCTACAACCCAGATGAGGTTGCTACCTCTGTTTCTTCAACACCTACTGAATGGAAGCTAAAACTCCCAGATGTACAAGCACCAACTTGTACAGGAGACTTTTACAGTCTCCCCTTGCTCCTCCCTACCACCCTGTAATCCTTCTCTGTCACTAAGAACCTACAAACCAACTCTTTATCTTCTCTGTCAAAGATTAAGCATTCAAATCCTCTATGTTTATATATTCATATCAGAATCCATTCTTGACCAAACCACTTAGATTTATCAATCTGTGCATATGTCTTCTCTCCTTAATATTTTCTCTATCTTCATCATTTCTTCTCACTATCCCTGTATAATTTTATTTCAGTTCATCTTAATTTTCAAAAATGAATTTTAATTTTCTCCTATGTGTTTTTTCAGAGCTTCGGCTCTACCATAATTCCTCAACAATCACACACAATTTCACTCGTATTTACCCTGTACATTCAGAGCGTACACTGGAACCCTCAGGCTTCGAAGATTCAGTTACAATAATTGAATAACTACCTTATAGTGATCATCATTGGCCAAGGCATCAAGAAGAATTGTATCCACACGATCAGTGTAAATATTTAATCAGCATTGTTCAATGAACATACGTTTGTTTTGAATTTTCATCATAGAATAACCCTCGAGCGCTTTGGCAAGACACTTG
>SNQJ01S0248710.1:11628-24608 GCA_010110895.2 Picea sitchensis | reverse complement strand
ACTGGTTCAAATTAACATATTCACTTGTAGATCTACCCAATACAACAAGTATTCATTCTCACACACAAACATTGAACATGCTTTGCACTACTGAATATTTTACCAATACCTTATTACTAACTACCATGATTTGGTCTATTTTGCAAGCCAATTATAGTTACCAATATGCAGGTGTTATCTTTGAAAGGAAACATTCTTAGAGATCCACAAAAACACACAAATTCATGTCATTCTACCATGCAACCATCACAAACAAATGAGATACCTCCAAAAATAATTCCTATCAAACCTTTGAATTCATACATACATTCATGGACAATTAAACTTATAATCATTTTAAAGCTTGATCTATGTAGTATTGTGAATTCCAATGGAGTTAGGCAAGTTTTTAGCTTTGATGTTATTGGCAAAGAAAATGGTGAGATACACATTACATGTTTCAATATGAAAGCAATACAATTCCATCCTTCCATAAAATTGATAAAGTTTACATAATATCCAAAGGGTTGATCAATCCTATAAACAAAGAATACAATCATTTAAAAAATGATTTGGAAATAACTCTAGATAATACCTCAATAATAGAACCTTTCCTTGAGGGTGATCATTTAATTGCTAACCACAACTTCAAATTTACTCCTATCAATGAATTATCATCCCTACCTAATGACTTTGTTGTTGATATCCTTGGCATTGCTATATCTATTGGCTAGTCAACCAACATATTGAGGAAGAATGGGACTGAGACCCAAAAACAAACCCTTGAACTGAAGGACATGTTAGGTTGTATTGTTGAGCATATCAAAGTGGATATCGGTGGCCACCCACCTTTTCCTACTGGCTCAAAACAGTTTTTTGGCAATTTTGGCAATTTACTATTTTTAGCAGTTTTTCGGGTCCTGAACTTCCAGAGTCGTTTTGAGGCCCTAAACGACATTTTTTTTGGGAAAACGGGGAGCAACATGTAACTTCCTTCAATGTTCCTCACACAAAAATTGTAGTCCTTGGATATATTTTTCTAACGAGGTATCGAGCGCCCCAAACAAAGATCATATGCACAAGTTACGCCCCGAGGAAGTTGACGTATCAACTACCTCCATCGGGGCCCACAAACCTTTTGGATTTTCATCTTCCGGGGTTAGGGTTTTGTATTTTCCTTATGTTAAAACGGACCTTAGAGACTCATTGTAATAATGATATTCTTGTGAATGCGAGTAGTCGTCACATCTCTTCTCAGAGATACGCTGCCACCATTCTAGCGAGTCTTTCACTCTGTATTTTTACAGTCTCTATACATTTATTTCATTAATAGAAATTGTGTATTACTGTATCTATGTGTTTATGGTGCATCTCTGATACATTTATTTGATATTATTGGATATCCTTGATATTTCTATATATTTCTTTATTACATCTTTGTTCTCATTTCGTGCCAAAAATAATCTGGATCAGTGGTATCAGAGCAAGCTTCTCTTTATCGTTTTTCAGTGCATGTTCCCTGTTGGTTAACTCTTATCCTATAACGTCTGATTTATTGACCCAAGGTTCATGTATTTAGGGTTTCCAACAAAGCCTCTAAAACTATCGGCCCTCTTGGTGAACCAAAAGGCAGCGCATCAAAGAGAATGCGCTGCGCACTCTCACCTGAGATAAATTTAATGGGTGGCTGCAAGACTCAGGTGTGTACAGCCTAGGATTGAGTATGAGATATGAGAACTCGAACATTGAACCATTATTAGAACTGGTAAATGAAACATACTATTATTCACAACTATGCAGTAACTTTAGCAGCTTATTCCCTTAATAGCGCAACCATATTTCCTGGGCAATATAATAACCCATTCATTCATTAAGAAAAAAAAATAACTACTGAAAAGAGGATAAAGATATGCATGCATTTATCACATTACACAGATATTACCATGGTTCACCTCCTCCTGGGCTATGTCCAAAAATATTTGTCTCTTGGCTCTTTTATTACGATAGTTCGACATCTACAACTACCTGCGCTTACAACTCTCCTCAGATGGGTAATATCTATATGAGGTGAACTAGATCGCACTAGGATCCTTAGCCTGTGATCTAATCCTCAATATCTACCTTCTCTCCTCTCCTCTATCTCTTCAGCTTACAAAATAGTTCATACAAAAAAATGTAAACCCAATTACTAACTAACTCAGAACAACTACAAAATCTGTGAACCCTCTATAATACCTCAGTATCAATATTTATACATCTTTGGTTCTTCAGCCATTACAATACATTACCAAATCCCTAACCCTATTGACGTTAGGTCTTCCTCTCATGTGCGCATGTTGTTCTTCCTTCCAACTGTCGCTTTCCTTGTGCACTCTTTCTTGCATGCACGCGTGTTGTGTTTCCTTCTAGTTGTTGCTTCACTCTCTGCATGCTTTATTTCCCCACAATCATCCTTCTTTCTACTTCAGACTGCTTCCAACATGCCCCCAACACTGACATGTGGCTCGTCCTGATCCACCTAATCCTTATGAGCTTCCTCGATCTTCTTGGTGATCATCTTGAACTTTTCCTTGAGCTTTGTTGCTTGTGTCTGTGCCTGTGCAGTCTTCTCCTTGATTGTGTCCACTACCTGAGATGTGACTTTGTCACTAACCAATTCCATGCATTTTTCTTGGGTTTGTGCTATCTATGTCTTGGCTTCCTCTTCTTGTGCTAGGACTTCTGCTACTCACTCTTGCAATGGTTCCATTTGAGCCTGCCGCTCGTATTTCTGGGTTTGCACAGTGATTAGATCTTCCTAGAATCTCTTAATGTCCTCCATCCCTTTGACGCATTCTGTGATTGGTATTGTCTTATTCTTCTTTATCTCTTGGATCGCGACGTTTATCCTTCCTTCTTCCATGTCCCACTATTGGACCTACTGATCCTCCTCCAACCTAGTCCAAAGTTGCACTCCTTTATCAAACAAGTTAGTTGTTGTGATAACCTACTTCTCTATCTCCTGCAGTTGCATTGTTGCTTCCTGATCCCTTTCCTCCTTGACTACTAGTGGAGTGGTTGGTATGAGCTGCTCTTGGAGATTCTCGATCTCCTATTGATATTCATTAATTTCTTGTGAAATTCGATCAATATTTTATGTTGCTGTGATTTCCTCACTTTGGGCAGCCTATGGAATCTTCTAATAAGTTCCTGCCACTTTCTGATCCAATCCTTTTATGTGCTCCCTTTCCTCCTGGGTCTCAGATTTCTCCTTCTCATATACTATTTCCAGCGCGTCCAACTTCTTTAAATCTTGCTTCATTTCGTTTAAGTCTCTGCGTGTGTGAGATTGTACCTCATGGTTTACGCTCACTTGCAACCTGTGTAGCGCCCCTGATGGTATCCATTTCAACACAAGTTGGATTTGGATTAAGTCCTTCAATGGTGTCTACCCAACAATTTCATCCATGCGCAACATATTAGGGTTGATGTGGAATTTTACATGTGGCTACAGTATTTCCTGGGCTAACTCTCATTCTTCTTCTTGCACTCTTCCTTCTATATATGGTGTTGATGGTTCGATTCCCTTGTTGCTTGTTGTCGTCCCTTCCCCAATCTGCTTGATGAGCTACCGCATGTCTTCCAACTCCTCTTGGATCTTATTCCTGTGGCATGCAGCATGGTCGAGGTCCTCAGCTAGAAAATACTGGACCATTCAAGCTATCATCTCCCCATCATCATCCGTGATCGTATACTCTGGTAGTGTTCATTGTGCCTTTGATTTATTGCGCGCACCTCCTGTCTGTGTGGTTGGATTCTTATTTTGCCCTGGTTCCTATGTTTCAAGATTTGGGGCGGTCTCTTGCACTCCCTTAGCCTGTTTTTGTTGTCCCTTGGTCGGTTGTGTACTCTCCTTCTTCCCCTTCTGGGTCCCTGTCTTCTTTGGCCCTTAGTCTATCTATTTTTTCTTTCCTTGTCCCATTCTTGGTCTCTTGGGCACTTGGATTTCTATAGATTGTGTTTCTCCCTGCTCTGCCTCCTCTTCTGTTGTTCTTTCCGGCACTTCCTAGCTAATGGCTGGGATCCTCCATTCATCGGTCCATTCGTTTATGACCATGTCAATATCACCCTCGGTGATGCAGTAGCGCACCTGTAGCCACTGTTTATCTGGATCCTTCCTTGCCTATATCCACATTGTGTGTCATGTGGCCTGAAAAGTGGCGATGTCTTCATATCACATGACATCTTTTGGTGTGATTCTCCACATCTCAGGGATAGCTTCTTGTAGGTCATGTAGGTATCCTTCAAATATGGATATGTTCATCATCTTGTGACTAGAACTCACTGTCGCCTTTAGCAATGAATACCTCTTTCCCTGGTTTGGTTTGGGTATGCTACTAAAAGTTACGTACGTTGGTTCCATTTAGCCCATAAAGGCTATGAGTGTGATCAACCATGAGTAGTGGAACTCTATGCCTAGGTCCTACGCATCCTTGCAGTCATCTAGGAACAAGTTCGATAGCTACGACACCCAGCTCATTGAGGTGCCTTCTACGCACTGAGATGCAACTGCAAAAACTCCAGCTGGGACTTCCTCCCTAAGAAATTTTATTAGCATCTTGCAAGCTAAGATTTCCATGCCCAATTGTGTGGCTGCATCATTGATCCTCTTGATAATTATCCCTCTTGTCCCCCTGTCGATGCCATACTTATTCTTCATCTCTTCTTCTAGCGCTTTCTCCTTGGTTTTGTCATCCATAAACAACATAGGATCCATACCCTAAATTGGTAACCCTGTTATTTTCGCAATAAGCTCAACAGTTATGGGGACGGGCTTGTCCAACCATATGTCCCCTCCATGTGTAAATGCTAGCAGTTGTTTGATGCACAATGTTGCGTGCTGGCCTCTACCAAAGTGTGGTAGGTCCAACATACCTATAATTCCCGTTTTCTCCAACCCAGTTTCCCACTAATATGGCTGGTTGATCGACTCTCCAACTCGATTTGTGTTCGTAGTCTGTATAAGGACCCTCTTCACAAGTTCTGAGAACTTGTCTTCATCTGCTATATCATGGTCTGAGTATTTGAGCTTCTCGATATGACCCAGTAGCTTTGGGCCTACCTATACCCCAGCTGGTATGCACGGTAGAACAATTTTTGCTGTCGGTTTCTTGCGAGGTGACATTGGTAACTGTATCTTGTCTTTCTTCTACTGTGGTGGCTAGCTCAAAGTTCCATTGACCAAGCCGAGACATCTTCATCCATCTCCCATGCTGGATGGTCTAAGATGGTCGTTTGAGACTCATGTGGCTCCACTGCTGTTGTCGGATTTAGCATTGTGCCATTGAATTTTGGAGCTGCCTCTATATGCTCTGGTTGCATATCCTTCATGGTTTTTGTTCCCTGGTTTTGTGGCTCATGTACTTCTGCTGGTATCTCCTGACTCGTGCCCTCCAGTGCTGGCTATTAGATTTCTTCCAAGATAGGTGTAGGGTTTATGGGTGTTGTGTCTGGAGATGGGATTTCGTCAAGATTGACGATCTCTGACGAGTATTGTTCACCTTCTTCCACCTGTCCTCGTGACCTGGTCTGAACTCTGGTTTTCCTAGAGGTCTGGATCGCTTCTGCTTGCTTGGGCGGTGCCATGGCGATGAATTTCAAGTTTCTGTTGGATTTGAACGGTCTCTGTGATCTTTGTGAACTCACATTGTTCTCTTTAGCCTCTGTTTCTCTGCATCTGTTTTCTTTTCGTGAATAGACTATTGTCTCCCGCATCCATGTGTTTTATGGATTTCCCATGAATCGTTTTGAGGACACTTCCTTGATTATGGGTTTAATGCACCTTGATTACCAGTTTAATGCATCTCCGATGGTTTCGTACTTGCCATTAATCCTGCTTTGTCGTCTCCATTTGGTGCGATTAATGTGATGTCCCATCGTTCCTTTCCATCTTTCAATTCTACCTAACACTGTCTTGTTGTACTTCTTTTGTCAAATTTCCTTTTCCCACTTGTTTCCCTTTTTTCGTGTGACCATTTTCCTTCTCCTCACCAAATTTGTGTTTCTTAGTTCATGTAGTCTTTCTATTTCCGGCACATTGTGCCCTCTTTGGTTCTTTTTCGATATACTGTTTTTTTTTTATTACTACACAGTGGATGGCCGACTGTCCTTGTACAGCTTCACCTGGCTCCCATCGATCATTCCTCTGAGTTCTATGCCTGATAAATCTCGTAACTGTACAAATTCTCCATCTGTGACATATTTTACTTTGTATGGACCTAACCAATGCAGTCTGATCTTTCCTGGGTGCTGTAACGATTTGTTGTCATACATCAGTACTAGATCTCCTTCCTTGAATGTTTTCTTCTTGATGTGTCTATTGTGCCAAGATTTATCTCGTGCTTTCTAAAATTGTTGGTGGAATCCTGCCAAGATTCATTTTTCATCCATGGTCAGTAACTGATTCAGTCTCTCCTGTACTGTGCCTGGTTCTGTCATTTGTGTGATTGTTGCTACACGCAAGATTGGTACTAAAAATTCTAATGGCACCACTGCTTCTTGGCCATAAACCAGTTTAAATGGTGTGTGCCCTGTCAACTTTTGTCACGTAGTCATCTATGCCCATAATACTGCTGGTACTTTGAGGTTCCAATCGTCCCTATTGATGTTGAAAATCTTTGTCAGTGCGTTCTCCAAGATTTTGTTGAATGCTTCCACTGTGCCATTTTCTTGTGGATGATACAATGTTCTCTTCTGATGATGGACTTCAAATTCTTCAATCATAGCGTTGATGGTACTATTTATGAAGTGTGTGGCTTGGTCGTTCATCAAAATTATTGGGCACCCAAATCTAGTGATTACTTGTTCAAATAGAAAATGTGTTTTTGTTTCTACGCTGCAATCGTTCACTGGTGCATATTCCACCCATCTTGTTAAGTATTTCGTCGCAGTGATAATGTACCTTTCTCCTATTCTTTTGGCTGGTGAGTTGATTGGTCCCAGAAAGTCTACTGCCCACTTTTCAAATTCCAGTAATGTTACTTTTGGTCGTAATGGCATCTCGTCCCTTCTATTGTGTTTTCCTACCCTTTGACAAACATCACATGTTTGACAGTATTCCTTTGAGTCTCTATGAATCATCGGCCACCAAAGTCCTACGCACAATAACTTCTGCGCGGTAGCTTTACCTGTATAATTCCTTCTTGCTATTCCTTCATGGGATTTTTTAAAACTCTTGGTATTTCATGCTCTAACATATATTTTCGCAAGATGCTATCTATGCCCATTTTATATAAATGTCATGCAATCAATTGATAGTCAACAACGCAGAATGCCAAGTTTTTCTTCTGCGCGGTGCTATATTCTTGCAGCGAAGTACCTGTACTCAAGTACTGAATTATATCTGTGAAGTATTCATCAACAATCTATACTGAGAATAACTGTGCATCCAGAAATTTGTCTTCTAAATTCATAGGTTATTCTCCATTTGTGACCCTTGATAGGTGATCAGGTCTTGCGTTCAATTTTCCTAGTTTCACTATTACTTCAAAGTAAAATTCTTTAAATAGTAGTAACCATCAACATATTATCCCCCCCAACACTAGCTTGTTGACTAGATATTTCAGGGCTGATTGATCTGTGAACATCTTAAAGTGGTTCCCCAATAAGTAATGTCAGAACTTTTTAAGTGCATAGACCATAGCTAGGCCTTCTCTTTTGGTCATGTTATAGTTATGTTCTGAGTCTGATAATTTTGTACTCGCAAATGCTATCGAGTGATCCAAGTATCCCGCTCCTGGCTGAGCCAAGATAGCTCCAAGTGTTATAGCTGATGCATCTACATGCACATGGAATGTCTTCTCCTAGTCTGGAAATACTAATATTGGCATGGTGACCATCTTTTCTTTCAGGGTATCCAGACTGTGTTGACACTCATCATTCCACTGAAACATTGTATCCTTTCTTAGCATATTTTTCATCGGTGCAATGATCTGTGCATATCCTTTGATAAATTTCATGTAATAACCTGTGTGTCCAACCGTCACTCTTAGCTGACGAACTATTTTTGGTGGTGGTAAGTTAACAATGACTGGGATCTTTGCAGGATCTACTAGTAAACCTTTTTTGCATACTATATGGCCTAATATTATCCCAAACGATGTTCCAAATATACATTTTTTTATGTTTAAACTTTAGTCATATCTGACACTGTTTGCATCTTTCTAGCATCAGGCGTAAGAATTCTACATGATTTTTCAATAAACTATAGATTGTCCAATCATCCAGGTATACTTCGAGAAACTAGTGGATGAATTCCTTAAACGCAACAATGACTACTCTGGAAAAGATTGTTGGTGCATTCTTCAGTCCAAATGACATGACTGTGTATTGGTAAGATCCCCATTCTTTCACGAACGTGGTCTTGTATCCACCCTCCTCTACTATCTTGATCTGATGGTAGCCTGAGAATCCATTAGTGAATGAGTAAGATTCATGTCCTCCTACATTGTCTAACACCTCATCCGTGAAAGGTGTAGGGAAGAGGTCATGTAGACATGCATCGTTCAACCTCCTTAAGTTGACTCATATCCTAATCCCTCCTTGTTTCTTGTCCTATACTACCATAGGGCTTATCCATTCTAATTCTTCGACCGGTTCTATGATGCCGGCTTCGAGCATCCTGTCGATCTTTGCTTTGACTTTCTGTTTGTATATGGGGTTTAGTCTATATGGTCGTTGTCTGATCAATATTTCTTCTGGTTTGATTGGTATATTCATCTCTCCTAATTCTCCTGCTATACACTTCATCTCTGTAAAGGTTGTGGGAAACAAGTTGTTGTATTCACGCAACAACTCTGTGATGCTTTCTATTATTTTCTCATCCCAGTAGTCTCCAATGCTGGCCATTTTGGGATGCTTGACAGTACCAATGTTGAATTTCATTACTTTGATCGACACAAAAATGACTTATGATTCTATGGGTGGAGCTTCCACGTCTCTTTCACCTTCTGCCTCTTCAATCTGAATATCACGTGGATCGTCTTCATCCGGTGCTTCCTCTTACACATGATAGCATGAAAACAGTTCCTTAATTGTTTGTTTATTCCATTGTTGCTCTTCTGTGATAACTTTTATATCTGGTTCTTTGATAAATATTACTCCTCTTATCTATTTATAGCTACATCTATGTTGGGGTTTTCATGTTTCAATGAAAATGTGATGGTAAAATTCTGTTGCAATGCCGTCCATGTCACAGTTCCTTTGTGCAACTCCTGGTCTGTATAAAAGTTTGCTCGTATTTCCTCTAGTGTGTGTATGAAGTGATGAGGCCATTTCTCTAGGGATGTCATTTTCCATAGTGTTCTACATGCCTCCAAGTGTTCCATTGGTGCCCCGTGTCCATCATACTTTTGTTGTTTGTTGTTTTTATGTTCTGCGCCAAAACGTATGTGCAATAGCCTCTTACATTGATACCAATCTGTGATGTTCTCCTTGTGCACACCCCACCATCTGGAAAGTGTGGCCTTGAGTGCTATATAAGGTGCTAACAGTCTCTGGTTCTCTAACAATGCGTATTCATACTGTGTCAATAATGTTTCCAAATCATTTATTCCGTGGAAACTAGGTGATTCTCTTATTTTTGTGCCTACCCATCTTACTGTGCAGTCTATTCTTGCACATATTCTCATGGATACTTCGTGTAGTCTTTGTTTCCAGTTTTCTAAACCAGTGTTTGAGTCTGTTGCACATGAAGCAATGCTCCTTCAACTGAGTACCCCATCTGTAGTTGGGTTTAGATAATCCTCATCGCGCGCAATTGTTCTGTACAATTGCTCGATTTCCTCTAGGTCTAGGCAAGTAGGTTCTACGAACCTCTCCCCTTTGGATGGATCTAATGGCACGATGAACCTACATTCTCCTGACTCAAATGTAATTTTCCTAGTTTTCAAGTTGATTATGGCCTGGTTGTCAAATGCCCAATCTAGACCAAGAAATGCTAGGTAAGGTGTTGTGTTGTCCACTATTTCAATAACTTCAAAATCTGCCTTAGTGCACACTCCATCTAGGTTGAATGTCACTCCTTTCAGTCTACCTATTGGTAGGACTCTATGTTGATTTGTTAGTTTCAATTGAACATGTGAGTATCCTAATGTTGGTTCTCCCATGCATTGCCATGTTTTCTTTGGTAATACATTAACTTCATATCCTAGATCCAGTATGATGTTTCCCATATTGAAATCCCCAATATTAGAATTTAGTCTAAACTCCCTACTTGTTTTTCTTCTTGTGTGTAGGTGATTAACTGCTTTTGTTTCTATCTTTTATTTTGTATCATTGCTACACTTTTCTAGTATGTTTTGCAATATTTTCATAGATGATGGATCACTTAACACCTTTACACATTATTGCAGAAAGCCTTTGATTGTACTTACTTGTCTTGTGGGTTGCATCTTGTTGGTATGATCCAATGATGGCAGCATCTCGTACTCTGGTGCTTCCTTGTTTTTATACATAGTTGAGGTGGATTCCATGTCCCCCTTCTGAAATTCTTGTTGGGCTTCCTTGAATATCTCCTTCTCCTTTTGTGCATCAAACTATTTCCTTGGTTCGATGTTCTTCTTTACCCACTAGTTTTGTACTGGTTCATGTCGAACTGTGTCAATTCATGTTTTAGCTCCTTCGCGAGTAATGATATTGATGTTCCGTCCTTCATCCCTTGCTTCGGTTGAGATCCACTGAACGTTCTGGTTGTTCTGGTTCCTCTTTTCCTAAATCTTTACTAGTAATGTCGGACATTCTTCTATGTCATGATCTGATGCGCAAAAATACATACAAGTCGTTAGTGGAAGTGTACATTCCCTTTCATAGTGTCCTGGGTGTTGACAATTGTGACATACTGTTGGTCCTCTACCTCATTTGAAACCTCCTATGGCTCATCCTCCTCCTCTATATCCTGCTTGATCTCCTCATGATGTGTTATACTAAGGTGCCTGATTGTACTGCGTGGTATTGTACTGGAGTTGTGTCATATTGTACTACGGCTACGCATTATTGTACGGTGGTTGTGCAGTACTATATTGTTGTTGCGTAGTGTTGTATGGAGCTGGAACTTTATTAAATTGTGGTACTTCTTTCCCAGTCATCATTTCTGCCTGTACTCTATATGCGTCTAATATCCTTTCTCACATCAAATCCATAGTTCTACAATCTTTGTCGTCGTGGCCCACTGACTTGCAAAAGGTGCAATATGAGCTCTTTGGGAATGTCTGGTATTTCTGCATCATCGTGCAGTGATAAGGGTCGTGACCCGGTTTCTTGTGGATTTCACACAATAGTCCTCCTGGTGGTAACATATTTGGCATTCCTGTTGCCATATACTGTGCGAACGTTGGACATTTGTTCTTGTGGTGTCCTTCCATCCTGCATGTGGTACACCAAAAAACTTCTCGTTTTTCCTTGTTCTTATTCTGGTTCAACTAAAACATTAGATTCTTCAAATCCTCTTTTAGTTCTTCAATAGTTGGGTATGTCTGCTAGTACTAGTTTTCTTCTAGTTGCAGGGCTTCTTGCAGAGCCTCTGCCTGTGTCTGGAATTTTTGTTGTCACAACAGGTATTTTAAATGTGGGAGTAGTGAGTTGAAAAAAAAGTGCCGATGTTGCATCTCGGTCATGAGATATGTTAACTTCCCCTTCAGTCGCTTGAATATATGATCATTCTCCCATATAGACTCTCCTGGTTTCTGTCTGATTTCGATCATCTCATTCATGTACTGATCCTCGGAGCTCAGATTTTGGAGCTCATTTATCAGTAACTTATTGATGTATGCCAGTGTCCTTGTCGTCCCAGGGGCATTGTTTGTGTCTAGACTCATGTACCAGTCTAGTGCGCAGTCTCTTAGTGTAACAGCTAGTTGCGTGAGTTTGGTATCTTCATCAATGATCTGTTTTGCTTCCCACATCTTTGCACAAATGATCAAATGCTTCTCGGGGTCTTCTGTTGCTTCTCCTCGAAATTCTGGTAATATGATGGTGGGATAGTGTCCTGCCATACTAAATGCTAAACTACTACCTCCGTGCAGTGTAGATACCTGACTAGTGCTACCTGATCTGGCTCCTCCAGTTGTTACTCCTTGTGTAGATTTAATTCCTTCTATCAGACTTCCTCCGAAATTCGATTGTCTAAATGGTGGTGTTCTCTTTGGTGTATTAGTCGCACATGGGTTTATGGGTTTCACACTAACATTAATATGGATAGGATGGTTGCCTTCTCCTCCTTCTCTTGGACCTCTCGTCTTCCTCTCATATGTTGCGTGCAATATTTCCTCAATCTGCTCCACAGCTCGAAGATCCTCTACCTCTTCCTCATCACTCTCCAAGTCTTCCCTCATGGCTATGGCTTTCTTCTTAGTATTCACCTTGTATTGGCAGGGTACTCTGCTATGCGTCTTTCCCATTGATGCCAAGATCCACTTGATCTGGTCATCGTCCATCATGATTGGATCCAAGGGTTCCTCCTTCTTTCCCTTATCCTTTCTTCCTTCCATTTCTCCTCTTTTTGTCAGTGCTTCCCACCTTCCCCCATGCATGTAGGGAAGTTTATCTATCTGATTCCATTGTCATTACACCTTTATTATATATCAGTATCTTAATAGAAGTATACAGTGATAGAATGTACCTTCCTCAAGGTCCACGTAGAAATTCGTGCTCTACTGCACTGTATGACTTCGTTGTGTCAATTGCAAACTCTGTTATGAAGCCTTCCACAATAATGTCAAGCCAAAAGTCTACTGCGCGGGTGAACTGGTTGTTCACCTGATGTAACTGCTCAATCTGTATCAAGGTCCAATCTAACTATCAAATCTAGTTCGTCACGTGGTTATCCTTCAATATTAGTATCCACCCCTACAGTAGATGCGGAAAATCACAGAAAAAGACTTCGTGCAAATCAGTTAACACATATTTCTCAAGATATTTGCAAGGTGTTATTCTAGGGTTTCTATTGTCTTTTTGTGAAAACTCTA
>SNQJ01S0248710.1:0-11618 GCA_010110895.2 Picea sitchensis | reverse complement strand
TCATCATTAGGAGTTCTAGTTTTTGTTGTTGTTGTGAATGTTATAATATTATGTTGAATGCCTAACACTGTTTCTGTGATAATGTATTAACCCGTGGAATGACATCTTGGTTCCTTTATAGCACATTCATACAACGCCAATCAGTTTTGATGAACTGTGGTGTAGAAGTAAGAATTGCTTCTAGATATTCTAGGTTCTTCCAACAATAATTGTGGTCAAAGTAACGAATTACAAGAATGTAAAGCTCATTGAAGTATATATTGGAAGTAGGGATCAATCTTGATAAAAATTCCCATTCATTTATCTCCATGTCAAGATTCATCTATTTATCATTGTCTTCATCTTCATCTAGTGTTTTTTTTTCAACATTCACATGGGAACGGTGTACATACCATTCGTGTTAGGTTCCTTTTATGTTCTCCCAATTTTGTATGATTGTATCTATGGAGAGGCCTATGTCTGTTGTGAAGTTATGGAATGGTTTGTATAGTAGAAACTCACTCCAACATAAGTATTTAAAGGCTTTATAATCTAGTGCACAAATGACCATAAAGTGTGTCCAAACAAGGACAATTACCAGGGATCATCTTCATCGCCATAGGCCATTTTTTTTTATGGTGACTATATGACCAATATTTTACAGTTTCAATGAGAGGGAGGGGATGATGGAAAGGAGGGCGATTGACGTAGGAATCAATGAAGCTATATCTAGACAAAACATTACATGTATGTTGGGAGACTTAACAAAATATATGGTGGCCAACATTTAGCATGATCAAAATATGACTACATGTGACAAGGGGGAGCTTCTGCAACATATGGTAGGTTTCTTGGGATCCTATATCTTGGTTGAAAATATCTTCTATGTACAAGAGACTATAGGCATATTAAGCAAGGTATTTTGGATTCAATGTATATGTTTTTCTAGTCAACATATAATGATAGTTCTCTAACCTTCCCTCCACTTTAGAGGCATATTTGGAAATGTATTTCAAAACCACATGATGGGAGAGGATAGGATGGAAATCCATATTTTATCACCACAACGTAAGTATGTTAGGGTTGTGTATGTTTACATGATCATAATTGTGGGTAGGTTCATATCATTTTTACTGATATCATCAATGAAGAGCAATGATTTAGTATGTAAGTTCCATGGGAAACTATACCTACATTAAATCTTGGAGGATTTCCTACGAAGACATTTCAACTCTGCACATTTTGTATGGTGTTGTACTTGATTAAGTAGATCTTTGTAGTCCTCAAATGGTTGTGAAGAAATGACTTCTATTGTATTTCTTAGATAGGGATCATCCTCAATGGAGTGGTGCATGTGTACATTTGTATCATGGTCCTTTCATGAATTCCAATTTGTTACATATTTGTCCAAGAAATCCTAGCATAACTTATTTTTGTGGGGTCTTCCCAATCCAAATTTTCCATGTCTAGAGAACCTTGTAACCATAAGAAACCATGAATATGTGTTAATTATCTGTGTTTCCATTCATACCTGCATGAAATCCATTAATAGAATGTTAGAGACATGTCTAAATTGTATGATTTTTATAGAATTCATGGGGATAAAAGAATACTGTGATATACCTATGCCAAAATTCCTTTGTGTGCAAGTATTTTTGCAACATCTCCTCATGGAAGATTTCAATCTTTTTATACATGTATAGAGAGCTAGTTTGGGTACATTGAATGATATTACGGGTCTTCCATTATTGTCGCAGCAACAGGTTGGAAGGTGGTGAGGTTCCCATTACAACATGAAATTCCAACCATTTTTTGTTTGTTGCACTGAGTGTGAAGAACAAGGTAGGGAATCCTAGTTATGTGATCAATTATGTCAGTTCTCTTCTATAATAATTCCAGTGTGCTTGAGTCCCTTGTAGATGTGCCCCAAATCACATAACACACTCTAGTATATAATCAATGGGAAAATTTTAAAGGCGGCATCAGATGGATTCAATAGTGGTTGACATGTTGTTCTCTTGGCTCTTCTTTACAAACATTGCAACACTTTCCTTGCTGTGATGGTGCATGGTGAGGTTGTATAGGAAGTAGCGGGACCTTGGATGGATACCAAATCTGTTGTGATGATATAGCATCAAATGGAGTGCATATTGGTCAATGTGAATGGTTATTTTTTGTAGTTGGTTGTGTACTACATGGATATTTGGGAAAAGTGATGGAAATTCCATATCAAATAATCCCTCTATAGTATATTCATTCATTGGTGATACTCCTATTTATGGCCATTCAATCATATTTAATGGAGGTACAACTTTGTTTTGGAATAATTTCTTGATTTGTATAATTTCTTGATGCATATTAGGAAGACGAAAGGCAAAATAAGTTTGGTTTTCACTAAATTTTGTATCTTCTTGACATGTATATGAAATATCATAAGAAATGGTGTAGAATCAAGAAAAGATGTTTGTAGGTACAGTAGGAAGTGAAATTATAGAGATGTGGTTGAGTTAGACATATTTGTAATATCTATCATGTTGTATCTTGTAGAGAAATGCATTCATGACATGATATTTTTTCACATGTAACAATCATACAATTTCCCCTCTGTTCCATGCCTTCTAACTACCAAAATGTCCAAATATTCAAGGTGGCATCAAAGGTAATTAGAAATGGTTTTAATTTTTTGTGGGAAACTAATAATGTGACCACTATATTTGTATTTTCCACCTCGAGCATGACTAACTTGTGAATAGGTGGTCATTAGTTTATGTGCGACAATGAGAACAAATAAACCCATCGAGCGATATGGTTGTACAAATCTCAGGATATGACTCCACACAAGTATTACATGTATGTATTTTGGACAAGGCATCGATACAAGTACAATATGTTTGACCAATATGGGAAAGGGATTGGTGTTAAGTAGGTTCAATTGGGGATTCCATGGAAAGGTATTTTTCCTTGGATCTTGTAGCCTATCTATGTTTATTTAGTTCATCTTTGTGATGTGCATATTGTTTGCAATTCTTGTCATTTTCTAGGGCGTTCGGTATATATGGAATACTATTGATTTGGTTGGTTACATTGAAGTTGAGGTTGGGGGAGGTATGGGAGTTATTGAAGAAAGGGGTGTTTTTTTCCAGTATTTGATGTTATAAATGGTAAATATGGGTTAGTTGTTGAAGTTGATGGAATAGTGGTTGTTGCATAATGGTCTTTGCCAGGGGAACATGGATTTATTTTGGATGAGGTAAATTGTTGGGAGCATATTTTGCATTTGGGTGATTCCATGATCTTGTTTCCTAACTAGTGTAGTTGTGTAGAATGTTGTAGCAGTATGGGAAATGGTCTGGTGTGGAATAGGATCAATAAGGAATTCCATGGAAAGATATATTTTCTTGGATATTGTAAGATGTCTACATTTATTTAGTTCATCATTGCGATATTCGTATTGTTTGCAGTGCTTCTTATTTTAGCGCGTTTGGGGTAAGATGAAATGCTATCGATTTTATTGGTTACATAAAATTGGAGGTTGGAAAAGGTATGAGAGTTATTAAATAAATGGATGTTGTTGTTAGTATTTGTTCCTAGAAATGGTAAGGATGGGTTTGTTGTTGATGTTGATGTTATAGTGTTTGGTTGCATAATGGTCTTTGTTGGGTGAACATGGATCTCTCTTAGAAGAGGTAAAATTGCAAGGAACATGTTTTTCATTTGAATGATTCCATGGACTTGTTGACCAATTGGCATATGTTTTTCATGGTGTTTGTTGTGGAGCTTGTGATATTTATCCAATTGAAATGATATATTTTTGATCTTTTCTATACTTTGAATTGCAATTTGACCATTTTTATGTAAATAAAGAACAATCAATTTATAATAAATATCAATATTTGTTTGAAAAGAATTTTGAATACTTGAAAATACTTATATTGAAATACATAAATCTGCATTTACAATATATATTAATAAAATAAACATTATACAAATATAAAGATAAAAAAAAATGAATATAAATACATGGAACAAGGAAACAAAGAAGTGTATACAAATATAATATATATAATATTAATATACAATTTAAATAAAGTATAAGAATACGCTATAACCCTTTATTTTTGTAAAAAGAACATAGTACATATTAAAGGTAATACACTTTTCAAACAAAGTTTAAGAATAAACTATAACCCTTTATTTGCATAGAAAGAAAATAATATTTTTTAACATGTATTTTTTTATTCTTAGCTAAATTACATGAAGGCATTTAAACATAAAATACATAGTTTATCATTTTCATGAGTAAAATGTGTTGGAACAAAATATATATTTCATATGAAATATAGGAGTTACAAAAAAATTGATGCCTCACATAGTGTGTATATAATAAAATAAGGAATTATTATAAGTACTTTTAGAATAAAAAAATGTATTTCTGAAATATATAAGATAAAAAAAAGTGATATCTCACCTATGTTGTACACAAAAAGGTAAAGTATTATGTTAAGTTGTTTCAGAACATAAAACATACTAAGGTTGCTTACTTTGTAGAAATAATTGTAGTTATCGGCATTTCTTCTCCCCTCTATCTTGGAGTCGTTTTCTATCCCATGCAATAACAATGGATTGGACTTATTTTTCATTACCAAACGCATCTTCATGTATTAATAATTTGAATATGTATTTAGTGAAGAACAAGTTTCTAAAAATTTTCGTAGTCTAAATATTGTTTTCCTCCTCTATGAATGCATATAGTTTTCTAGGAGGGATTCCAATAAGGGTTTTTGTTGCTTCTTAGAATGTGGTAACATTCGTTGTCCTTGTATGGCCTTCTATTTTGAAGTGGAACATGTACCTGTAATCAAATTTATCAATAGTTTTCTTGCATTTTTAACAATGTTAGTTTCCTTCTTCAGTAGCATTCACATTTTTCTTCGATTCAAAATTATTAAAAATGAGAGGAAAAGTAGTGTACCAATAATCATCTCTATTTATAGAAGTGATACTCACCTTGACCAAATGAAATCTGGGTGTTGATAATCTTGACCAAGTCGTTCCTTTTTAATGTCAACCACATTCTTCTAAATAGAAGGGTGATCACCAGAGGCACCATGTGTAAATAAGGAGTGATATTTAAAGGTTGCAACTTATTTTTCAAACCAAGTTCTTAAATCATGAGATTATTTGAGGTTGGGATTGATGGAAATATGGGACATGAAAGTTGTACTAATCGGTCTCTTATTGAAATCGCTTGTTCCCCCAACCTTTATAATGATGAATGGAAATTAATTTGAAGTAGAATTTTATTGTAGGCCATCTTTATTACAAAAAACACCCCATAATGTAAGCTCATGATCTGGATTATTTTCGGCACAAAATGAGAACGGAGATGTAATAAAGAAATATACAAAAATATCATGGATATCCAATAATATAACAGGAATGTATCAGAGATGCAACCATAAACACAGAGATACAGTAATACACAATTTCTATTAATGAAATAAATGTACAGAGACTGTAAAAATACAAAGTGAAATACTCGTTAGAATGGTGGAATCTTATCTCTGAGAAGAGTTGTGACGACTACTCACATTCACAAGAAGATGATTATTACAATGAGGCTCTAAGGTCCTTTTAAACATAAGGAAAATCCAAAACCCTAACCCCAAAATATGAAAAGCCAAAAGGTTTGCGGGCCCCATTGGAGGTAGTTGATACGTCAACTTCCCGGGGGCGTAACTCTTGCATACGATCTTCGGTTGGGGCGCTCGATACCTCGTTATAAAGATCTATCTGAGGACTAAATTTTTTGTGTGAGAAACATCGAAAGAACCTCCATGTTGCTCCCCGTTTTCCCAAAACAAATGTCGTTTAGGGCCTCAAAACAGCTCCAGAAGTTCAGGACCTGAAAAACTGCTAAAAATAATAAATTACAAAAATTGCTAGAAATTTTTTTTGAGCTAGTAGGAAAAGGTGGGTGGCCACTGATATCCACCCGGATCAATCCTCCCTCCTTAAGAAGCAATGGTCTCCATTGCATTGAGTTCCCTGGGAGAGGAAAAAAAGTTTGTTAAATCTGAATCTTGGTGAGTTGCTTGCCTTGTTGGAGACGTCGCGCTGCTCAGTTTGTGGAAGTCTTTCATGAACCTGTTGAGGTTGAGTTTTTTCAACAAGTCGAGCTACATGAGAGGATGGTGTACAAAATGAATTTTTTTGTTTTGTTGTAATCTTGTCGACCTGCTTCTATTGGATAGAAGGTGCTTGGGTTGAGGTTGTAGTGGTTGCAGTATCCTTCTATTCCCCTTTTGAACAAATTGTGAAGAAGCTGAATTTTGTAGTATGAGATACTACCTTGCGGCATTGTTTAGGTGGAACAATAGTCAGAACTACTTCAGGAATTCTGTAGAGATGACCCCCCAGAGAAATAATGACACTGCGGGGTCGAGACTCATAAACAACGTGGAATTTCCACATATATGGTTGTCCCAAGAGAAAATCAAAGATATCCAGTGGGGAAACATAACATAATACCTCATCCTTGAAGGGTTGGATGGAATATGACAATAGACACTGTTGGCTGACAGAAATATCTCGTCCTTGGCAAAGCCACCCGATGTTGTATGGTTGTGGGTGTCGTGTTGTCGACAATCCCAACTGTTTGATGACCTCTGCTGAGATGAGATTATTTTGGCTTCCGCTATCAACAATAAAATGCAGTGGGGTCCCCTTCACCCACATATGTGAATGAAAAAGGTGCTCCCCCTCTTATGGATCTGTTGGTTCTTCTGGTTGAATTGTTGTGATCCCGACAATAGTAATGGTGGCTGCGTCGATGATCTGTCTTTTACTGGTATTTTTCAGAATCAAATTCTGAATCAGGGTTCGACTCCTTGTCTTTGATCTAGACCACCAATGACTGTTTTGAGCGACATTCATCGGTGTTGTTCCAAGGGATTTTGTGGAAATCGTACCATTTTCCGGTGTCCTTCTTTGTCTTCCCGTGACCCTTCTTTTCCTATGGATTAGATTGGTTTTCAAAAAGTTGTTTGTTAGGGCCGTCTTTCTCATACTTTGGTTGTTGCGGATTTGCAGATCCGAAATCCCATTTGTTCTGGTGTTTAAACTTCTGCTCAATTTTAACAACATATCGATAAGTAGAACCGAGTGATGAGATGTCTAGAAAATCCATTTCAGTTTGGATGTATCTATGTAGAGCCCCGTGGTATTTCAGAACTAGATGTCGCTTAGAGTCTTTGATACATAGCTTGGTGTGCAAGGTATGGAAGGTATTGGTGAACTCTGGAATTACTTGGCCCCTCTCTTGCCATAGTGTGGTCCATCTTATGTATTGGTCCTCATATTTTCCAACGAGGTAATATTGTTCCTTTACTGCATCCACAAACAAATTTCAAGTGGGCTCAACCCCATATATTCCAGACCCCTCTGTGGAAATTTGATCCCAGTAAGTTTCCCACCAATGTTTGACATGGGGGAGAGCCTTAAGGAGCGTGAAGATGATCTTTTCTCTGTCGCAAAAATTGTGAACAGAGAAATAACCTTCTAATAGATTTAACCATTTATCTAGGCCATCCGCATCTATCTGACCTTCAAATATAGGAATATCAAAATTGACTTGTACCTTAAAAGGCGAGGTGCCCCCAAAGTGGCCACTTGATGAAGATGTTCCTGATGCTATCGGTAGGAATTGAAGGATGTGGGAAAATTCTCCATCATTTCCTCCCTCTGTTGCGTGAGAGCTTGATCAAGCAACAGATTGATAGAATCATATGCTTTGTCATTTTTCTTTTCTTCTGGCATTGAGGGTTTCTTGGGTGTGCGAGAGTGGTTGTCCTCAATAGAGATAAGCTCGAGATCCAACTTGGTATTCTCATAACTCGTCGAGGATGTTGGAAGTAGGGAAAAGTGGAAAGAAGGATGATCATGGGGAAAGAAAGTGTTCAGAGAGGGAAGCAACAGCTGGAAGGAAATACAACACACACTCATGCAAGAAATATTGCATAAGGAAAGTGACAACTGAAAGGAAGAACAACATGTGCACATGAGAGGAATACTTAACATCAATAGGCTTAGGGTTTTGGTAATTTATTGTAATGGATGAAGAGACAAAGATGTATAAATACCGATACTGAGGTATTATAGAGGGTTCACAAATTTTGTAGTTGTTCTAAGTTAGTTAGTAATCGGGTTTACATTTTGTTGTATAAACTATTTTGTAAGCTGAAGAGCTAGAGGAGAGAAGAGAGGGTATATATTGAGGATTAGATCGCAGGCTGAGGATCCTAGTGTGATCTAGTTCACTTCATATAAATCTTACCCATCTGAGGAGAGTTGTAAGCACATGACGATGTAGATGCAGAACTATCATAATAAAAGAGCCAAGAGCCAAATGTTTGTGGACGTAGCCCAGGAGGGGGTGAACCACAGTAATATCTATGTAATGTGATGAATGCATGCATATATTTATCCTCTTTTCAGTATTTATTTGTTGTGCTTAATGAATGAATGAGTTATTATATTTCCTGGGAAATATGGTTGCACTAGTAAGGGAATAAGCTGCTAAAGTTACTGCATAATCGTGAATAATAGTATGTTGCATTTACTAGTTCTAATAATGGTTCAATGGCCAAGTTCTCATATCTCGTACTCAATCCTAGGATGTAAACACCTGAGTCTTGCAGCCACCCATTAAAGGTATCTCGGGTGAGACTGCGCAACACATTCTGTGTGTTGTGTTGCCTTCTGGTTCACCAGGAGGGACGATAGTTTTAGAGGATTTGTTGGAAACCCGAAAGACATGAACCCTGGGTCAATAACTCAAACGGTATAGGAGAAGAGTTAACCAACAAATGGTTCTTTTGTTGTAGGTAGGAATAGGAGAGGATTGAGTAGAGGAGATAAGTCAAGAATCTGTCAGAGGAGGATTAAGAAAGGGTTAGGGAACAGATCAATGAGCCATTAGAAGGGAATGTTGAGACCATGGAATACCACAAAATTAGAGATCGAAAGATGGTTGAGAACAAAAGAGATAGAGTTTTCACAAAAAGACAATAGAAACCCTAGAATAACACCTTGCAAATATCTTGAGAAATATGTGTTAACTGATTTGCACGAAGTCTTTTTCTGTGATTTTCCGCATCTACTGTAGGGGTGGATACTAATATTGAAGGATAACCACGTGACGAACTAGATTTGATAGTTAGATTGGACCTTGATACAGATTGAGCAGTTACATCAGGTGAACAACCAGTTCACCCGCGCAGTAGACTTTTGGCTTGACATTATTGTGGAAGGCTTCATAACAGAGTTTGCAATTGACACAACGAAGTCATACAGTGCAGTAGAGCACGAATTTCTACGTGGACCTTGAGGAAGGTACATTCTATCACTGTATACTTCTATTAAGATACTGATATATAATAAAGGTGTAATGACAATGGAATCAGATAGATAAACTTCCCTACATGCATGGGGGAAGGTGGGAAGCACTGACAAAAAGAGGAGAAATGGAAGGAAGAAAGGATAAGGGAAAGAAGGAGGAACCCTTGGATCCAATCATGATGGACGATGACCAGATCAAGTGGATCTTGGCATCAATGGGAAAGACGCATAGCAGAGTACCCTGCCAATACAAGGTGAATACTAAGAAGAAAGCCATAGCCATGAGGGAAGACTTGGAGAGTGATGAGGAAGAGGTAGAGGATCTTCGAGCTGTGGAGCAGATTGAGGAAATATTGCACGCAACATATGAGAGGAAGACGAGAGGTCCAAGAGAAGGAGGAGAAGGCAACCATCCTATCCATATTAATGTTAGTGTGAAACCCATAAACCCATGTGCGACTAATACACCAAAGAGAACACCACCATTTAGACAATCGAATTTCGGAGGAAGTCTGATAGAAGGAATTAAATCTACACAAGGAGTAACAACTGGAGGAGCCAGATCAGGTAGCACTAGTCAGGTATCTACACTGCACGGAGGTAGTAGTTTAGCATTTAGTATGGCAGGACACTATCCCACCATCATATTACCAGAATTTCGAGGAGAAGCAACAGAAGACCCCGAGAAGCATTTGATCATTTGTGCAAAGATGTGGGAAGCAAAACAGATCATTGATGAAGATACCAAACTCACGCAACTAGCTGTTACACTAAGAGACTGCGCACTAGACTGGTACATGAGTCTAGACACAAACAATGCCCCTGGGACGACAAGGACACTGGCATACATCAATAAGTTACTGATAAATGAGCTCCAAAATCTGAGCTCCGAGGATCAGTACATGAATGAGATGATCGAAATCAGACAGAAACCAGGAGAGTCTATATGGGAGAATGATCATATATTCAAGCGACTGAAGGGGAAGTTAACATATCTCATGACCGAGATGCAACATCGGCACTTTTTTTTCAACTCACTACTCCCACATTTAAAATACCTGTTGTGACAACAAAAATTCCAGACACAGGCAGAGGCTCTGCAAGAAGCCCTGCAACTAGAAGAAAACTAGTACTAGCAGACATACCCAACTATTGAAGAACTAAAAGAGGATTTGAAGAATCTAATGTTTTAGTTGAACCAGAATAAGAACAAGGAAAAACGAGAAGTTTTTTGGTGTACCACATGCAGGATGGAAGGACACCACAAGAACAAATGTCCAACGTTCGCACAGTATATGGCAACAGGAATGCCAAATATGTTACCACCAGGAGGACTATTGTGTGAAATCCACAAGAAACCGGGTCACGACCCTTATCACTGCACGATGATGCAGAAATACCAGACATTCCCAAAGAGCTCATATTGCACCTTTTGCAAGTCAGTGGGCCACGACGACAAAGATTGTAGAACTATGGATTTGATGTGAGAAAGGATATTAGACGCATATAGAGTACAGGCAGAAATGATGACTGGGAAAGAAGTACCACAATTTAATAAAGTTCCAGCTCCATACAACACTACGCAACAACAATATAGTACTGCACAACCACCGTACAATAATGCGTAGCCGTAGTACAATATGACACAACTCCAGTACAATACCACGCAGTACAATCAGGCACCTTAGTATAACACATCATGAGGAGATCAAGCAGGATATAGAGGAGGAGGATGAGCCATAGGAGGTTTCAAATGAGGTAGAGGACCAACAGTATGTCACAATTGTCAACACCCAGGACACTATGAAAGGGAATGTACACTTCCACTAACGACTTGTATGTATTTTTGCGCATCAGATCATGACATAGAAGAATGTCCGACATTACTAGTAAAGATTTAGGAAAAGAGGAACCAGAACAACCAGAACGTTCAGTGGATCTCAACCGAAGCAAGGGATGAAGGACGGAACATCAATATCATTACTCGCGAAGGAGCTAAAACATGAATTGACACAGTTCGACATGAACCAGTACAAAACTAGTGGGTAAAGAAGAACATCGAACCAAGGAAATAGTTTGATGCACAAAAGGAGAAGGAGATATTCAAGGAATCCCAACAAGAATTTCAGAAGGGGGACATGGCATCCACCTCAACTGTGTAGAAAAACAAGGAAGCACCAGAGTACGAGATGCTGCCATCATTGGATCATACCAACAAGATGCAACCCACAAGACAAGTA
>SNQJ01S0248709.1:0-11777 GCA_010110895.2 Picea sitchensis | reverse complement strand
CGCAGTTGGAGCTGTTTTTTGCACTTGGCAGGGTTCAAGTCCTGCACCCGCAGTTGGAGTTGTTTTTTGTACTTTGCAGAGTTCAAGTCCTACACCCACAATTGGACTTGTGATTCTATTGTTCATCATTGACGAGTAAGTTTCAATATCATAGTTTCATTCGTATTCATTGTTTACTGTTTGCAGTTTGCAAGTAAGAATGTTTAAGTATTTCCACTTGCATAGTCATCATATGTTTCATGTTTCTTCTATGCTTGGAATGCAATTTAGTCATCATTGAAGATACACATATTCTTTACTAGTTCACTAGTTGCTGCTTGTTCACTGGTTTGTTGGTTCGTTGGTTGCTGCTTGTTGTTGTTTGGTTCAACTTTGCAAGGTTGAGGTCTTGCACCTGCAGTTGGACCTGTTGGTGCTTGCTCACTGGTTTGTTGCTTGCTGCTTTCTTTTGTTTGCTTCAACTTTGCAAGGTTGGAGTCCTGCACCTGCAATTGGAGCCGTTTTTGCACTTTGCAAGGTTGAAGTCCTGCACCCGCAATTGGACTTGCAATTCTGTCGTTCATCAATGACGAGTAAGTTTCAATATCATAGTTTCATTCATATTCGTTGTTTACTGTTTACTGTTTATAGTTTGCAAGTAAGAATGTTTAAGTATTTATTCATCATTCTTATCCTGCAGAATTTCCATAGAGGTTGGCATATCTTTTTCTCCTGATCTTAAATTTTTCTCCAATTTTTTCCCAAGCTCTGCACCATGTGCATGCTAATGTCGTTTGCACAACTCCGGTTGCCATTTTTTCTAGCATTACAAATCCCGATCCTTTGCAATGTGTGACGAAGTGGAAATTTAACGCCTCAATTGAATAAGCAAGTTCTTTAGCCTTCACACCTTTCCCTCGATGATATTCCCAGCTTTCCCGAGAATGAGTAGCTATCTATCCCGTACGGGAATCAAACCCATGTATTTCACATGAAAAGACGATGCCAAGCTTGTTGCATTTGCAAAATGTTCTTGTAGAGGTAAACTGCAGGTAGGTGTAGAAGGGCTAAGTACGGTACAATGGTAACCAAGCTGCAACAAAATTGCACGCCATTGCCAGGCATTATCCATCTTTGTCGGTGACATATTTTAGTAAGTTATAAAGAAAAAAATTCCAGGACCTGGAATGCAAATTCTGGGTGATTCTAGGACCTGTTATTGCACTTTGCAGGGTTGAAATCCTGCACTCGCAATTGGACCTGGGATTTTGTGGTTCACCATTGATGAGTAAGTTTCAATACCATAGTTTCATTCGTATTCGTTCTTTATTGTTTACTATTTACAGTTTGCAAGTAAGAATGTTTAGGTATTTATTCATCACTCCTATGCTGCATACTTTTCATAAAGGTTGGAATATCTTTCCCTCCTTCTCTTACATTTTGCTCCAATTTTTCCTCCAAACTCTGAACCATATGTATGCCAATGTTGTGTGCATAAATCCGACTATCATTTTTTCTAGCATTACAAATCCCGATCCTTCTCCTTATGTGACAAAGTGGAAATATAATTCCTCAATTGAATAAGGAAATTCTTTAGCCTTATCACCATGCCCCTAAATGAGTAGCTACATGCCTTTGCAAAATTTTCTTGTAGAAGAAAACTGCAGGTAGGTGTAGAAGGGATAAGTATGATACACAGGTAACCAAGCTGCAACAAAATTGCACACCATTGTCAGGTATTATCCATCTTTAACGATGACATATTTTAGTAAGTTATAAAGAGAAAGTTCTAGGAGCTGAAATTTCCAGGACGATGTCTACATTGTATAGGAACATGAAAAGGAAAAAACAAAGTGAGACCTTGGAAAATGATGACATTGACTACCTCATGAGAAAAGAGCCAGTGATATGTACTCCTTACTATAGACATAGAGTAAATTCTTTGAGGCAATTGATATGTAATGCATATACAAGAAAAACTACATATAATGCAGGTGGAACAACAATCTGCTCTGCATTGTTGATGCCTTTTAACAAGTTGTATTTTCTTCCACTCAACAAAGAAATGTTAGATACCTTGTCAAAAATTTATGACGAACTACAACTTGTGTTCATAGATGATGCATCCTTGATTGGAAGTCACTTCTTATATTCCATTGACAATCGACTGAGAAACATAAAACATGTCCAAACCAAATACTTTGGAAACCTTGATATGGTATTCTGTGGGGATCTTTACAAGACACAACCCATACAAGATTCTCTCATATTTGAGCAACCTATGGTCAACATGCAAACAATGACGCATGGATTTTGGAAAGACAACATAAAGTGCTTTGAATTTTATACTACAATGCGACAAACAAATGAAAAAATTATTGCAATTCTAAATAGAATGCGAACAAACAACCAAACATGTGATGACTTAACACATATCAATTCAAGTTGCATGCGACCTGCCCCAATTGACCCAAACTTCCCTTAGCTATTTTACAAGAATAAGGTTGTTGTAACACATAACAAGTATATGCTATCGCTCATGCCAGATAATGATATCATCATCAATTCAATTGATCTTGAAGAAGAAAACCATGGCAATGTACCATGCCATCAACATACAATAACTTTCTGTTTGCAACTTGTCCTGAAATTAGACATGCTAGTTGAAATATATGCCTGAAACTATGATTCACAAGATGGCCTAGTGAATGGTGCAAATGAAATATTCAAAGCTTATACCAAAACAAAAAAAATTGATGTCCTTTGGATTAAGTTCCATGACCCGCACATTGACCACAGACAAGCCAACACATTAGCTTATCTATATAATTCAAACACTTCGCGTGAATAGACACCTATATTGCGAATATCAAAACTAATATCAACATCGGAAAAGATAGGTCAACTGAAGATTCAAAAACAATTTCCAATTCAACTTGCATGTGCACGTACAATCCATAGATCACAAGGACTAACACTTGATAGTGTTGCCTTCGACCCTGTTGGAATACAAATACATGGACTTGTATACATAGCTCTGTCCCATGCCAGAAATATAGAGTCATTGTATTGGCTAAGAACTCTTACAAAATATAACTTCAAAGTCAAACATAAAGTTGATACTAATATGCAATGCCTTCAGACTAGTGCAAAATGACATCTGCAATATGATTACCACTCCATACAAACAAACTCCTCTGTATCAATTCTCTCACTTAACACACACAACTTAAATGAACCTATGAATGATATACTCAATGACTATGACACAATGCAATCTGATATTTTGTGCTTGCAAGAAAAATACATGACATTATGCATGCAAAATAAACAATTTCCAAATCACACTTGCATATCAATTTACATTATGCATGGAGTGATGATATTAGTGCAAAAACATATAACAATTTTGGATCATATGCATTTCGAAGAAAAAGATGTTGAGATGGTGCTAGCAAGAATAATTTTCCGTGGATTGTAAATTGCAATATTCAATCTCTATGTTGCTCCACGTGCAACATTGCCAACATAATGAATGATTTTTCAAATGCATTACACCATTTACATATGAACAAAACCATTATGATTTTTTATTTTTATTGAAATGTTTACATACCGAAAGTTTTGAGCATTGACACTCTTTTTGAGGTACTTGAATAGGCACGACAGATTAAATGTTAACATAGCATGAGGCCCTTAAACAAACCTGAAAACCTTAAATGCTTACTTAAATAGGCCTTCCAGAGTACAATTTTCCTCCAATTTTTGCATACAATACAATCTTGAAATGAATTTGGACAATATTATTGTCCACCACCACTCGCATAGTCATCATATGTTTCATATTTATTCTATGCTTGGAATTCATTTTAGTCATCATTAAAGATACATATATTCTTTACTGGTTCATTGGTCGTTGTTTTTTCACTGGTTCGTTGGTTGCTTCTTGTTGTTGTTTGGTTCAACTTTGTAAGGTTGAGGTCCTGGACCTGTAGTTGGACCTGTTGGTGCTTGATCACTGGTTTATTGCTTGCTGCTTTCTTTTGTTTTCTTCAACTTTGCAAGGTTGGGTCATGCACCCGCAGTTGGAGCTGTTTTTTCACTTTGCGGGGTTCAAGTCCTACACCCGCAATTGGACCTGCGATTCCGTCGTTCATCATTGACGAGTAAGTTTCAATACCATAGTTTCATTCATATTCATTGTTTACTGTTTACTGTTTATAGTTTGCAAGTAAGAATGTTTTAGTATTTCCACTCACATAGTCATCATATGTTTCATATTTCTTTTATGCTTGAAATGCAATTTAGTCATCATTGAAGATACATATATTCTTTATTGGTTCACTGGTTCGTTGGTTGCTTCTTGTTGTTGTTTGGTTCAACTTTGTAAGGTTGAGGTCCTGCACCTGCAGTTGAACTTGTTGGTGCTTGATCACTGGTTTATTGCTTGCTGCTTGCTTTTGTTTGCTTCAACTTTGCAAGGTTGGGTCCTGCACCCGCAGTTGGAGCTGTTTTTTTCACTTTGTAGGGTTCAAGTTTTGCACCTGCAATTGGACCTGCGATTCTGTCATTCATCATTGTCAAGTAAGTTTCAATACCATAGTTTCATTCATATTCGTTGTTTACTGTTTATAGTTTGCAAGTAAGAATGTTTAAGTATTTCCACTCGCATAGTCATCATATGTTTCATATTTCTTCGATGCTTGGAATGCAATTTAGTCATCATTGAAGATACATATATTCTTTACTGGTTCACTGGTTGCTGTTTGTTGTTGTTTGTTTCAACTTTGCAAGGTTGAGGTCCTGCACCTGCAGTTGGACCTGTTGGTGCTTTCTCACTGGTTTGTTTCTTGCTGCTTGCTTTTGTTTGCTTCAACTTTGCAAGGTTGGAGTCTTGCACCCACAGTTGGAATGATACTGGTAAAATAGTGCCATAACAAAAGAATTGAAAAATTATATGTGCAATTACAATCTCTACTTTCTTTTGGATAAGATAACGCATGTACAAAACACACTTATTGACCATGTATGATCAAATGTTCCCATTTCACAATACACCATCTTTATCTTAGACACATACTGGTTTGACCATGATACAATTTGTCTAGTACTTGAATTATGAAATATACATCAAACATATTACAAAATCATATTTCCACGTCTCAAAGCATATCTTGATACTTTGTTGCACAAAACCAAATCATTTAGCTAGGATCATCCAACTTCTTATTATTTTCTAGCTTGTAATATATTTTGGCAAGGGAAAATTCTATATAACCACAACCATGGATAAAAAAAAAAACAAAGGTTCATAATTCTAACTCTATCTTTTATTCTATTCCTTTGATTCTCATTTACTGTATGTACATATTACTTGTTTTCCCTTACATACCAACTTACATTCATGTTCATTTTATTTTGTGCGTTCCCACATTGAAACAAACATAATAACTAGAGAAGACAAAGGACTATTAACCACAAATGTAGAAGAAGAGATACAAAGGTGCGTGCTTCTTCTCTTATTTCATATTACATTGTTTTGTATTTCATTTATTGTCTGTATATTTATTCTACTTCTTTGCATCTAATTTTTTGTATGTAGATACTACATATCTTTCTACATAATAGCTTATCTTCATGTCAATTGTATTTTTTTGTACTGCTACATTGAAATAAATAAAACTGTATTTATTTTTTTACATCTCTTTATACATAACAACTTACCTTCATGTCCATTGTATTTCCTGCATTGCTACATTGAAATAAACATACTAGTTGGACAAGAGGATGCAATCTTATATGCCACAATACAGGAAGCTGAAGTACAATCTTCGAAAATGTATACTAATAGTGGTAGTAAATCAAACACACAAAATAAGTAGGTGGATAAAATGTTGGACTAGAAAATGATGATTTGGCAACAATGGGACTTTCTTGAGACTTCTCGCTTTTGAAAATTTCCCTCCCCTTTTCTATTTTCCCACTCTATTTTATCCTTTTTTTTCCCTTTTCTATACTTAACCGAATTCCCCTTTATTTTCTCCCTCTACTTTCCATTTCTGGTTACTTTACTTAGTTGATTTTGTCTAGGTGCGCGGGCTGGTAGACTCACGGGTTCACATTTCTACTCATGCTTCTATATCATGAGTCTGATTGACCGCTTCCCCATTCCATACTTAGCCACTTTTTCAATCCCGTGTTCCTGGGCTCAAAATTGCGCTTCTATTGTTCCATGTCCTGCAAACAACACCCAGAGTTCCACAATATGCAAATTGACAACCAGAATCCTGAGATGGCGGGATCAATATTGTGCTTCTATTTTTTCGTGACCTACAAACAACAGACGAAGTTCCAAAATATATAGATTGACCACCAAACTCCCCCATCATGCCCTGTTCCGTGTTACACATTTTTGCACTCAAATTTTTTTAGACATACAATTTGACCGTCGGGCCTTGACATCTCCTGAGTATCCCTTGACACCCTATTTCATACTCCATCCCCTTCGAGCATGTATGTGACATCTAGAACAATTATGAACAATATATAATGCATATTCTTATTTAGTTGCTGTAATGTTTATGTACACATGTTTGCATCAGAAAAAGTTGGATGAGTGACATGGGCATGAGTAGTCAACCATCGCAAACATCAACATAATGACAAGGCAAAAGGTAAATATTCATACATTATGCTCTTGCTATGTTTACCAAAAAAATATCCTGAGTTATTTATTCATCTATGCCATGATAAATATGTTAATGTCATCTACAATACATGCTTTTCAATTCACAAGAAGTATCGACAAGCGCAAGTGAAACACCCAACATAATGCAAGCTTTGCAGACTAAGAGTTATGGTTACAAAACTATGACCTGCATACTTCATCCAAATTGTGCATCTACTTGTACATTTATGCCAAAAAAAAAAATGATACAAACTGCCATTCACATTACTTTTTCTGTTAAAAAAATGTCACCAGGTCTAAACTTATAACACCCAATATACTATCGATAGAAGGCTTGAACAACTGCCGAACTTGACAAGTGTTCGTCGGGGACATAATGGTCGTATATAACACCTAATTAGACAAGGAAAACAAAACTAGATGCATTATGCGTGCTGACATGACAAACAATGAAGCCATGATGACAGTCACACTGACTATCCCTACACAACTTGTCCAAAAACATGCAGAAAAGATCTTTCCAGGTAACGAGATATCCATTACAAATTTCAATATATTATCGAAAACAATATATGACCGTGGTGATTATGATTAGATTATATCACTCAATGAAACAAGTATTGTGGAAAAATTTCCCACGGTTTGTTCAGAATATCGTTTCATATCAGACACAACAATCAACGAACTTGCAGAGAGAAACAACATTTACCCAATCAAAACCATTGGTGCAACTATCACACTCGCGAGAAAAGTTGGATCGCAACACATTCTCCATATAAAAGATAGAGAGTCAGAGAACGACAAGGAAATGGTACCATTCTCCATACCCAATTTTGTCCTTTACCTTCACATGCTCATATATCTTAGTTATCTTACACAACTATTACATTGTTCCATGTTGTAGATACAATTGTTCGACACCTATTCAAATTTATTTTCCTCAATGGAACAACAATTGCATAAAGGGCAATTTCCACTTATGCTCTTAAAAAATATAACAAAGAAAAGAGATGATAAATAAAGGATCTTTCGCACAACCCATACAACATTTGTAACATAATTGCGAACATACATAGTACATGATCTCAAGAAACTAATTAGCTCGACAACTGTTGTACATATACATCTACAATTCCATCCACACTTTGCACATAAAAATTGCTTTAAACAATTTTGTGCAGCTTTTTTGTTGTACATTTGTATATTATATTGTTCAATATATTAACTACTATGCTCACGTGTGCAGGTTTAGGGTGTTTTGGTTGCAACAAATGCGTACTCGACCCCCTTCGATCTTGTGTGTGCCAAATGCGACTCTCATGCTTTTCTTCTGCCTATGATTTCATAAATGATGGCACAATTTATTACCTACGATGCAGTAAAAAATGCCCTTACATATATAGACATTGCCTCAATGCTTCCATCTGAACCCTCAACAACACAATTGTACATTGTACAATTAGACAACCTGTATTACACGATTTGCTTCATGGGTTAACAAAATTTCCATATGAAGTATACCTATAGAAAAAGGCAAACATTGTGTACATGTTACACGACTATCGTGTCCATAGAAAATTTACATTAAATGAGGACAATGCGATATTGCATATCGGATGAACCAAAAATAAATAAATTCATATCATGCGTTGACAAGAAATGAAACAATCTGATCTATATCTGTCCATGCTACCCAATCAAGATATGAATAGAGTTTTGTAGTGCCATGACAAAGTAAACTGGAAGCACATACGATTGTTCAGTCCAAGAATGAGAAGCATGAGGAAAGACCTCATACAAAGTACCCAACTGTGAATAAATCAAGTCCATCCTTTGAGCCTTCAAGACAACTTGCTCCTCTGAATGAAACCATAAGGGATTTTCAATAATATTCCAAATTTGTCATTGTTCAAACTCCATTAAGTTAAATGCTGACACTCTTTTCTAGAACTAGTAATGTTAGAACATTGTTAGGTCAACGTGATCTTGGTTCATATTACTATCAGAAGCAAATGTTCATAGTGATCTTCATTCATAGTAATATAGTAATTGACAAATTTCTTGTTGCACATTTGGGGATTCGGTTATAGATGGGATGCAATGCCCAATCTCCACTGATTTTTTCCTGTCTTGTGTTTGGCAGACTTTTGTTCATGTGCTTTCGTACTGTAGTTCAAGGTTCTCATGGGCATGGTTTTTGAATTATGGTTGGATGATATATTCATGATCTTAGCGGATTTTCTATGATCTTAAAGAATATACAAGACCTACCTTTCCTTTTAATGTAAGATCTGTGAAACAAATGTAATATGTAGTTCATTTTAGCACTTTTACTTGATTGATGAAATTACCAAAATTATTCTTTAGAAATATTTTGAAATAAAATGATATATGCTAAGTGAAGTTGAATGGGACTATGGTATCAATCACAGAAAATTAAAATTATAATTCGTCGTTGTTATACTTACGGTCAAGTTGAAAGTACAATAATTTTACTTGAACAACCCTCCATTGATTTTTTTGTAGCTTTTCGATGCTTCTCTTATGCAAACACATCCTGGAAAGTATAACTATGACTCACTTTCTCTATTCCTTGAATGAAGAGTCTGTTCACCTGTCTAATGCACTTCATAGTTATTGTTAATACCATAAATGGGGCTTTATTAATACCAATTCCCACTTTCGAAAATTTCTCTCCCCTTTCTTTTTCCCCTCTACTTTCCCTTTCTGGTTACTTAGTCACTTTTCAAAAAATGTCTAAGTGCGCGGGTTGGTGGATTCACGTGTTCACATTTTAATTGATGCTTTTATATCACGAGTCCGACCGACTGCTTCCCCATTCCATACTCAACAACTTTTTCTATCATGGGTTCCCGACCAAGGGGGCTCAAGATTGTGCTTCCATTGTTCCGCCCCCTACAAATAACACCCAGACTTCCCCGATATACAAATTGACAATCCAATTCCCCTTTATTTTCCCCCTCTACTTTCCCTTTCTGTTTACCTAGTCATTTTTCTGAATATTTTTCATGCTTTTGTATCACAAGTCCGAGCAACCGCTTCCCCATTCCATACTTGGCCAGTTTTTCGATCGCCGGTTCCTGGGCATATGTGCTCAACATTGTGATTCCATTGTTCTGCAACCTACAAACAACACCCGTAGTTCAATGATATACAAATTGACTGTCGAATTCCACCATCATGCCTTGTTCCATGTTACACATTTTGTAGTCAAAAGTTCAGAGACATACAATTTGACCATCGGGCTCTCACGTCTCCTGAGTATAACTTGTGACCCTATTTTGAAGCCCAACTGACTGCTTTCCATACTTGGCCATTTCTTGGAATCTCTTTGACGGGTTGTTGGGTTAGCGGGTTCAAAAAATGTCCAATCCTTAATCTCTCTTCACCATCCCCACCAACTTCACACTTCTTTCTAAATATGCAATTATTACTCTTTAATGCTAACAAATCATCATGCAAGAACCGTAAAGATTGTCATTAATGAGCGAAAGTCTCAAGGAGATCTCCCATTAATACAAATTAAACCAAGATTAGCGGAGGGTTACATTATCCCGTCCGAGTATTCATTTCAAACATCATGGAATCTCTTTCACCCGTCATCGGTTTGGCGGCTTCACAAAATCTCAAATCCTTAATCACTCTTCGTCGTCCCCGCCACCTTCACACTTCTTTTTAAGTATGCAATTAGTAAGCTTTAATGTTAACAACTCATTACTCATGAACCATAGAAATTGTCATTAATCAACGAAAGGCTCGAGGAGATCTCCCATTGATACACATTAAAAAAATATTTGCGGAGGGTTACATTATCCCTTCCGAGTGTTCATTTCAAACATCATCTAGAGAAAACAGACGTTCTCATCAACTTATGGCAGCATCTCGACAACAATTCTGTCGAGATACAATAAACACCTTTGGGCATGATGACCAGAACTTCCAGTGGTCCATGGAATATTCTTACTACTCATCCCCTTCCACCCAAAAGGAAGTAATGATATGGTCCCTTGGTTGGCCAAGAAATACATTTCAAGACGTATAATTCCAAGGCAACCCCCTTTGCTTAGACAACCCCCTGCGTTTATTTGTTTTATAACCCTATAAACATGTATATCCTGCCCCCCTACGTTTATTTGTTTTGTAACCCTACAAATGTATATTCTTCATTCGCTCTGTCTATCCATCACCCGCTCCAAATTTCAAGGATTTTGTAGAAAATCACGAAAGAATGGACGACGTAGAGGTTGATGCGGTCAATTTCAAGCCAGAAGAAGACGATCCAATGAACGATGATACAATGATGGATGATGGAAATGCAAACATTGTTCCCACTCCTGCTTCCAAATTTAAATCCACCATAACAGGGGGAAATTCCTAGCTCCACGATAACAACCCTAAGAATACCAAAGGAAAGGGTTTCAGAAAAGAAACCGACACTAAACGCAATAGCTACTTTGCAACATGAGAGTTTGAGTCTCTCGACTTGGATGACGGTCCTGACCCTCATAGATGTATCATTTCCTTTCATTTTTAGGTTTTTGGATTAGGGTTTGGATTTGTCCCTGGTGCAGGCTGTGTCCTTGAAGTCTTTGACTGTAAGGAGATGGTCTCTTGGTGTGCTGAGAGATATATTTCAAGCCAAATAATTATTCAATTGCAGGACCAGTCTCCTGTTATGTGGAATTAACATCTTAGGGGGTGAGGACCAGAAATCCTAGTGGTCCAAGACATATTCTTACTACTCATCCCCTTCTGCCCAGAACAAAGTAATTTGGACCTCTGGAATTGCTCGTGCAGGCTGTGTCCCTGAAGTCTTTGACGGTAAGGAGGTGATCTCTTGGTGCACCGAGAGATATATTTCAAGACAAATAATTTTTCCACTACAAGGCCACTCTCCTGTTTCTTTGTCACCTCAGTTCTTCCGCAAGATGTTGATATAGTCAAAGCCAACATTGACCTTCAAAGGAGAAGACTGCAAGGAGTTCCTAAAAAGGCATGATAATCAGTTTTGTATGCATGTTCAAGAGCTTGTCGGTGCCTTCTGCATGTTGTCGCACTATATGAACAACAAATAATTATATGCATGTTT
>SNQJ01S0248708.1:0-12980 GCA_010110895.2 Picea sitchensis | reverse complement strand
ATACACCCTTCAAACAATTCTAGAAGCCCAGGATAACTTGATGCCTCCTGATATTCCTGAGGAGGTAGTTGAAAAAGAGATAGTTCAAGAAGAAGAATCTTCTCCAAACATTTTTGGACACTTCTCGGATAGCATCTTTCAAGCTAACTTTGAGACAGTACATCCCCATAATACTAGGAGTAAGACAACAAACAAACCTTCTCTCGAAAACACTACGACTTTGCCCCCAAAGCAATCTAAACCAGCTAAGACTAAACAGAGTCATGTAAACCCCAACTTAGATTATGATTTAGTTGAAGATCTTAAAAAGTTAAGGGCTAACATTTTTGTTTATGAGTTATTGAAATTTCCATTTCTGCTACAAAAAATGTTACAGAATATCGCAGAGAATGGAAAAAAATGGCAATTCAATCAATAACAAAGTTGTTCAGAACAAAGTTCCTCAGAAGACTTCCACTAAGAATAATCCTAATCCTCATGATAAAGGAAGCCTTCCTGTAAATAATGTAAATAATGTAGATAAATTAGCTTTAGAGACTACGAGTAAAAAGCCACAAGCTTCCACCCTTAGTACTCACAGAAATGTACCTCCATTTTTGTTAACTTTCAAAATATTTAATAGAAATGTGCACAATTGTATGGTAGACTCAGGAGCGTCATCCAATGTGATGCCTTGGTCTATGTGTCAGAAGATTAACATTGAAGTCGAACCATCCACCTTAAAAATCATCCAACTTGATCGAACCAATGTTAAAGTTGTAGGCGAATTAAGAAATGTGCTTATAAGATTATCGTCTGACCCCAAAGTTCATCAAGTTATTGATATTATCATTGTGGATATTCCAGAAGTGTACGGTCTGTTTCTAAGCAGGGACTGGTCGGAGCAACTACATGGCTATTTCGCGACAGATTGGTCTCACCTATGGCTTCCAGAGAACAACAAGCCCAACAAAATCAAGGTAAATCCCGAACGCTACCTTAAGTTCACGGTCACAGATCTAAACGATCCAAATGAACCATTTACACCTTCTGTCGATTCACCCGAAATACAAGGGATGGATACCTTTTTCGGCAATTTCATGGCTGAGACTTCAACTATCACCAACCCAGAACAACAGTCTGAGATTGTAGCATATGTGCAGCCAACAGCCTCTACACAATGGTCTCATACACCTAATAAAAATCAAATTTGGTCTCTTTATTTTGACGGGTCAAATTCCAAAGAAGGAGCTAGTGTAGGCTGCGTTATTATCGATCCGGCAGGTAACAAAACCTTGATTGAATGTAGGTTGGAATTTGAATGTACTAATAACACAGCAGAATATGAGGATTTATTGCAAGGTCTCAGAAAATCTTTAGATATGAACATTCAAAATTTGGCTATCTTTGGCGATTTCGAAATCATGGTTAGACAGGTAAGAGATTCTATCCAATGTCTGTCTCTGCATCTTAAAAGCTACCAATCCAAGGTATGGAATTTAATGAATAAATTTTCTACTTTCAATATAAATTCTATTCCTAGATTAAATAATTATGAAGAAGATCTATTAGCTAACGTAGCTTCCAAACTCTTTCCTGCAGAAGGCTTGTCCCCGGATGCATTCTTTGTCGAAATTTTATTCAAGACATCCGTTCCCGACAACATCACGAACTGGAGAGTCTTCGACGACGATCAATAGATTATTAGCTTCCTACATATGGAAGAAACTTTTCAAGGCACGGTGATAGACGAATGTACTCATGATGGCAATTTGCGCGATTTCATAGTAATACCAGATCCGAGAACTCCTGAATCTTCATCGGACATGGTAAATTTGATCCCTAAATCTGTAGTTAGATTAGAGAAATTTTACGATCTTCAAGATAAATTCAAAAAATCGGTCAACTATAAAACCAACAGTTCCTCGTTATCATATGAAAAAGTAAACTTAGGAACTAATGACAATCCACAGTGCATTAATTTAGGGGTAGGATGTTCTCAACAAGAAAAAGATGCATTTATTAAATTGTTTAAATAATTTAAAGATATTTTTGCATAGACGTATGATGACCTCAAAACTTTCGACCCTAACATCATACAACACATCATTCCTATGAAACCCCAAACCTTACCCTTTCAACAGAAATTAAGAAAAATGCACCCTAAGCTCGAACCGACCGTAAAAAAGGAATTAAATAAGCTCCTAAACACTAAGATAATTTTCCCTGTTAGGCACACTCAATGGGTTTCTAACCTTGTCTCTGTCCGGAAGAAAAGTGGGGAAATCCGACTATGTGTCTATTTCCGAAACCTTAATAGAGCGTCTGATAAAGACAACTACCTTGTCCCACTCATGGAACAGATCCTTCAACATGTATCTGGTTCTGAGAGGCTATCTTATTGGATGGTTTCTCAGGCTACAACCAAGTCCTAATGTCTCCTCCAGACCAACTTAAAACTACCTTCTGCACTCCATGGGGCACCTACGCTTATCGGAAAATGCCCTTTGGATTGATTAATTCCGGTGCCACTTTCCAGAGAGCGATGGGCATCGCTTTCTGAGGCTTAATCAATCAGTCCATCGTAGTTTACTTAGATGATGTTACTGTATTTTCTAAAAACAAAACCGACCATCTAGCTCATTTACGAGCTGTTCTACATCGATGTCATAAATACGACATTTCCTTGAATCCTAAAAAATCCATTTTTGCAGTAGAACAAGGTAAACTCTTAGGATTTATTGTGTCAAGAAAATGGATGATTATCAACCCCAAGAGGAATCAAGTCATCTTGAAACTCCCCCCTCCTACATCCAAAAAGTCTATGCAGTCTTTCTTAGGCCAAATAAACTTTGTGAGGAGATTCGTCCCTAGTTTCTCCGAAATGGTCAGACCTTTACAGAATTTAATTAAGAAAGACACACAATATCATTGGGGACCCATAGAAAATCAAGATTTTAATGCAATAAATAAGGCCATAATAGACACTCCTTCTCTCATGAGCCCCGACTTTTCGCAAGACTTTACACTTTACACTTTTGCTTCTGATCGTTCCTATGTTGTCGTCCTAACTCAAAAGAATGTTGAAAACAATGAAGTACCCATTGCCTTTATGAGCTCTGCTTTCAAAGGTGCTGAACTTAATTACCCAGCAGTAGATCAATAAGCCTATGCTGTTTTCAAAGAAGTCAAGCACTTCCGGTCTTATCTTTTGAAATCCAGGACGAAATTTATTGTCCCGTACCCAGCCGTCAAGAACCTGTTAGTGCAGAAAGAACTGGGAGAAAAGAGGGCTAACTGGGTTACCTCCTTACAGGAATACGACATAGAAATTACCCCAGCACAGATAGTAAGAGGCCAAGGGTTATGAAAGTTAGTTGTTGATTCAGCCGTAGGACAACAAGAAGAGAACGTTAGGTCAAACCTAGGACAACACAATCAAAATGTAATATGTTGTACACAAAACTCTGTCAGTCTGTGGTATGATGATATAAAATTCTGTCTTGAACATGGGTAAGCCCCCCATCACCTGGATTCCACTAAAAGAAGAGCATTAATATTGAAGTCTTCCTCCTTTCATTTGGTTAATGGTATTATGTTTCGTCAAAATTTTGATGGCATATTAATGCATTGTCTTGAGAAAGACGAAGCAGAAAAAGTCTTACTAGAGTTGCATGTAGGAGAAGTTGGTGGTCATTTTGGTGGTGACACCACTACCCATAAATTTTTGAGAGTCGGTTATTACTGGCCCACACTTTTTAGAGACGCCCATGCTTTGTGTCATAAGTGTACTATTTGTCAAAAAGCATCAGGGTGGCTACATAAACTAGCCTTTCCTTTGCAGCATGTTCTAGTAGACTCTCCTTTTCAGCAGTGGGGCCTTGATATCATAGGTCCAATCAACCCGCCATCCTCACAACAGCATAAGTTTATCATAATAGCCACAGATTATTTCACCAAGTGGTCTGAAGCTGCCACATTAAGAACTATAAATACGAGTCAGGTAACCGCCTTTCTGAATTCGAATATTATCACTCGTTTTGGTATCCCTGACTGTTTAATATTTGATAATGATTCTTATTTTTTGTCTCTTGATATGAGCGTGTTCGCTTTAGAAAAAGGAATTAAATTTAAGTATTCTGCTAGCTATTGTCCCCGGGGCAATGGATTGGCAGAATCAACAAATAAGAATCTGATTAAAATCATCAAGAGAACGGTGGCTGAAAATCACAAAAACTGGCATAATGCACTGTTAAACGCAATCTGGGCTGATAGGGTAACACTAAAAACTACTGTAGGTAACTCTCCCTTCTTTCTCATCTATGGAAGAGAAGCAATTTTTCCACCCCACATTCTTCTTCCCTCACTACAGCTATCGCTGAAAATACAAGAAGAAGATTGTCCCCCTTTGGAAAACCGAATTAACGCTTTGATGAAGCTAGAAGAGGTAAGAGCTCAAGCTAAACGTAAGTTAGATCAGCATCAACTAGTGGTCAAAAGATGGTTTGATTCCAACTCTACCTTTGATAGGAACTTCGAAGTAGGTGACCTTGTCTTGAAATGGGACAAACCACATGAGGGAAAGGGAGAGCACACAAAATTTCAGAACTTATGGCTTGGATCGTTCTTAATTGCTGAGAAATTGGGTCCTAGCTCTTTCTGATTGGAGAATCTAGAAGGGTAGCCTGACACCTATCCGGTGAATGTCCAAGCTCTGAAAAGATATTTTGCTAGATGACAACTCTTTGTATACTATGTACATACTTTCCTTTTGTTTGTTTTTCTTCTGCTGTTTTGGTTTTGATTTTTTTCTTTGTGCTTATCAGTTTTTGTTTTTGGAAATACACACATACCTGAATTTTGGAACTGTTCAGACAAAGAAATCAGAAAATTCTTTCACTGAAATGACTGCTGAAAAATTGTATAAACATCAATTGTATACTTTTGAAATTTACATCTGTGTTGGCAAAAAGTTTGTTGTTTGAAAGAAGTTAACTGATTTTTATCTCTGAGATAAACCTATCGCGATCATCTGTTATCTTTTTACGCTGTCCCTGTTCCTTAAAGGAACGACTTAGAGGATGTCTCCCTGCCTTAGAATGTTGGTTCTATAAATAAACCACCTCTGGATCTTAATGAAGGACAGTTCTAAAAAATTCTGTTGAGGTCTGTAAAAAATATGTTAAAATATCATAATTTTTAGCGTCACCCCGCTCGATTATATGTCTTTAAAAAACAAAATAAATCATTAAAAGAGCTATGGGAAGTGCTTGTAGACCCGCCGGGATACTGAACAGGTCCGCTGGCAGCGGGTAAATGCATGCATGACACCAAGACAACTTCGTCGGGGTACTAAACAGGCCTGCTGGCAGCGAAGCAATGTCGGGTATATGAAAATTCGTAAATATGAAACCTCCTGACCTTTAAATGTCCTTTATTCTGATCTGGAACTTCTTGGCAGGATACGGATATCAGAGTGGTTTAAATGGAAACCCTTTCGAGGCTATGGATGCCTGCTAGTAGCAGTGGCTCTGTCAACAATATTGGGGATTTTATCTTTAATATCGTGGCTCGCCTGTCTTAAGACTATTATCAGTTTTCATCCTTTAAACACTGCTGGAATATTTGGTTAATGATGATGTTTAAATGATTTTCTGGTTGTTATTTTTGAGTTAGAATTTTTCTCATTATCATAGTCTGAATTTTTTCTTTTGGCAGAGATAACTGCTTCTACCAGTGTGTCGCATTGTTGGCAGCCAATTCACATTTTTATCCTATCCTTATAAGCTGCCTACACCAGTGTTTTTCAACCCTTGATTTTCATCGCAATATTTGGAATAAAACGACACTACTATTTCGTGCATTTGCACACTTACTTTTGTTCTCGTTTTCACGACTGCAAGCATGAAAACTTTGTTTTCGAAGTCACATTAAAATCGTCACTGGATTATTTTGGTTACTCTTGTCTATGTGTTCATTGCGTTTCCAATTTAATTATAGTCGCACAGTCGGAAAGATACCAAGATATTTACTCATTTGGCATTCTTTAATTGTTAATATGACTTCGTTTTTATAAGACTGTGATGATATTCTTATGATCGAGTTTTTGATACATTGGTGTTTTTGATGTTCTATAGTCTTTCATCGATTTCCTTGACACATTGGTTTCATGAAAACACATTGACGTTGTGGTTATACCCTTGGTGTGATCATTTCATACAACACATATTTCATATGATCGAACCCTTGGTGTTGATTTCAAATCATTATTTTGGTTTTAAAACTATGCTAAAACTATGCTTGCGCAAATGTTTGGTCGACTTACCATAGACTTCATTAATTGTTTGAATGGCATAATTTTTGACATATGCAATAGTGATTTGAATCGTTATATGTGCCATCGATTGTACTGTGGGAAATGACTGTTTTGCATGGGCTGAGCTAGCTCCACCACCTTCGCACATTTGGTCATTAATGCCTCCCCCCTATCCCGGGTTAACTCTATTGTTTACGGGTAAGCCTATGAGCTATCGATCCTGTGATTACCCTGTCCAAACCTTCACCATTTACCCTGTTCATTGTGTGCTCTCTCCTAGCTCCTGTAGGGCTAATTTAACCCCCATGGTGTTCAGAGTCTGCTATGGTTTGATAGTGCCAGAGGAGACTGCTTAGTTTAACCCCGTAATTGCCTCCCAGAGACACGTTTTGGCGTGAGCGATTCTGGGCAAACGGTTTTGAATCCGATCAAACCCTTGAAAACCCAGAACCAAAATTAGCCGCTTTACCTTCATTGCAAGCACTTTCCCCAGAAATCGAGTTTTTACAGAGATCTAGCTCGTGTTTTAGAGGTCAAGTTTCAGATCTTCTCCGTGGCTGAAAGGTGCGCATTGGGTCTGTGTGCATTTGTTGAAACGTCTACGAATTTTCCAGGCCTGTGACTCAGAACCTCTCTCACCCGTCCAGTCTCTCACACTCTTGAACCATTGATCAATCCTTAGAAAATCAAGTAGTCTGTCAGAAGAAGCATTTTCTTACTGCCCAGGTATGTATTTCAACATCGTTTTTGCTTTATGAGTTTGTTTGAATTAATATAACGGATTGGGTTTGCTTTCGATTAGCTCTGTTTGTTTAGATTCAAAATGATTCTGTTACTTTCGGTTTCGTTATGAATCATGTACATAAAATTTGATTGCTAAACTTAGACGCAGTTATGACTTGGTTAATGTGATTTCATTGTCCTCGAATTAGTTTAAAAGATTGATTTGTTTTCAATCGGGTTTGCTTTAGATTAGTTCTGTTTGCTTTTAATAGACTAAAAACAATCCTGTTGACTTCGATTTACCAAAAATGATTTTTGTTTTGTGTTGAATGAATATTTTCTCTTTGATTGCGTTCGATTTGTACAGAGAATTTCTTTGCTAAAATAGGACACAACTGTGTTTTGATTGATATGATTTTGAATTAAGCATAACGACTGTGTCGGCCCCAAACTAGCTCGATTCATTTCTTTTGGCTTGATTTTGAGACGATTCTGTATACTTGAATTAGCATGGTCCTTTACATATGCAATGCATCAATATCAGTGATTGGTTTGATAAATATAATGTAATCTATTAAATCGAGAAAACAACTTTGTTAGTTTTGGATTTGAAAATGATTTTTTTAATGGTTGAGTCGACATAAACTATTGCATGTAAAATTTACTTGATCAGTTACAGCCTGTTTTGATTAGAATAGATTCAAACATGATTTTGTTTGCTCTCAATTAGCATAGAAGTTCTGATTTCAATGATTCGTTTGGTTTCCAATTAGCAATTAAATATTTGTTTGATAGTTTGAATATAATTTTGTTAGTTCTGGATTGATTTAACATAGTTCTATTTTCAAACTAGACCGGCTACAGAATTGTTTGATTCTATTAGCTAGTCTTAAAATTTAGATTTTTTGTTAGTTTTGCAAATAAAATGTCATCTAAACTTGTCTATTATTGTCCACTTTCAGGTGCATACGAATTTCAATGACCATTTGGATATGTTGTGGCTGTTTAGGAGATACTGTTGTGATATAGTTTAGATATAGTTTTCAGTTGTTAGTCATAGGCAAAAATAGGGACTTGGGAGATCAGTCCCAGATTTTTTGTAATCTATTTTTGATAATTCCCACAAGGATGTTTTACCCTGTGGTCTTTAAATACTTCTTATTTTTTTTAATGAACCATCATCATCACTGTTGGGAGAACCAGACTATGGATTTATGATACATACTGGGATGAAAGTTGATGTCTTGTAACAACTTTCGCTTTCAATATATCAAACTTTTGTTTCAAGTTTTCGTCATATCAGTTTGCAATTAATTATCGACTACTTTAGCTATCGTAATTCTTTGCAGGTTGATGTGTTTTGGTTTATATGTTGTCCATGTCTGACCTCTCTTATTTAAAAAAAAAAAAGTACATCAATTACCTTGCTTCAGTTTAATGAATTATAGGTTTACCTTTTTCGTTAAATGAATCATTTTGTACAGAGCTTTGCACACAGATTTATCTAACTACGACGATTTGTAAATTATAAGATTGTTGTCATTTTTTATGTCTTGTTTGTCTTGTCATTTATATTTGAAGAACACAACTGCTTCCCGTTTACGAGAAGCTTGTGGAGAATTTGGTGCGGGTTTCCTCCCACCGAATAGCTGAATCAATTATTGTACACAGGACAAACCTGAAGCGTTACTTCAGATCAGTTTGTTATATGTTATTTAATAGTTAATTTATTAGTGTTATTTAAGTAGTTTAGATAGATATATATATAGTTTAGATTCTTAGTTAGAATTATTATTTTAGTTTCTTAGCTTAGATAGTTTTTCAGTTTATTTCTTTCTCATAAAATTATAAAAATAAAAAAACAATAGTTTTGCTGTCTTAGGACAGTTTACAAATGATTTTTGCAGGTTTTCATTTAAATCTATAATTTGTAAATATTGTACATTTGTGATTAAGATTTAATTCTATTGATAGCTGAATGTTAAATTTCATAGAGTTATTATAGTATTAGATAGTAAATTGTATATATTAATAGTTCATATTTGTTTATTAGTTTGTTTTAATTGTTATTTTCATTTAGATTAGTTCCTTTAGTGTAGTTTTCTTTTGTTTTTCTAGGACTTAGATCGGCCAATGGAGCCGCTAAACCCGTCAGGGTGGATCATCCCAAATGGCTTGGGTTATTTATACAACCCCGGACCGGATCCACTCTTCCAGTTGGCGAGCATTCATTTTCTCTCATCAACAGGACTGTACCAGGTCCATTGGACCTTTACAAGCCCTATGGCTCTATTCCAGAGCTGTTTTCTCTTATGGTCCAATATGCACACCAGACATACTTGCAAGATGCCTTCTTGCTCCACCTGAATCACATTCCAATCAATCACATGATTAGGATCATGTATATATTTCTTAAGTAATGAAACATGAAACACATTATGTACAGTGATGGATGTAGGCAATGCAAGCATATATGTAACTGGTCCAATCCTTTCTAGGATTTCAAATGGCCCACAATATTTGGCTGCCAACTTGGAACAATTTTCTAGCTTCAGGGAACTTTTGTTGGCTTTCACTTTCAAGAAAACATGATCACCCACTTTAAACTCCCTGTGGGTTCTGTTCTTATCATCATAACTTTTATTCCTGTCTTGGGTAGCCTTTAAATTCTTCTTATTTTTTATCATTTTCTCTTCCATTTCCTTGAGCAAATTTGGTCCAACCACTGCCTTATCAGCTGGGTTATCCCATCTTACTGGGGTGTTGCACTTTCTTCCATAAAGTGCTTCAAATGGGTTCATCTTTAGTGATGCTTGATACCCATTGTTGTAGGAAAATTCTACCAAGTGTAGGTAGTCTTCCCATTTAGATGGTTTGTCCATCACATACATCCTTAGCATATCTTTTATCACTTGGTTTACCCTCTCTGTCTTCCCATTAGAGTCAGGAAGATAAGTAGTGCTGAATTTTAGATTCATCCCGAACCCTTTGAATAACCCCCAATGCTGAATTTTAGATTCGTTCTGAACCCTTTGAATAACCCCCAATGCTGAATTTTAGATTCGTTCCGAACCCTTTGAATAACCCCTTCCATAACTTTGAGGTAAACTTTAGGTCTCTGTTAGACACAATTGTCTTGGGAATACCATGAAATCATTCTACTTCCCTCATATAGATAGCAACAACATTAGTTGCCTTGTGAGTTGTCTTCAATGGTATAAAATGGGCAGCTTTCGTAAGCTTATCCACCACCACCATGATGGAATCATGTTGCTTATTTGTTCTAGGTAATCCTGTGATTAAATCCATTTTCACCACTTCCCACTTCCACTCAGGAATGGGAAATGGATGTAGCAACCCTGCTGGGTGCCTATGCTCAGCCTTGACCTTCTGACACTCCATACATCTAGCGATGTAGTCGACAATTTCTATTGGCTCTTAACTGCTGACACTGTTTTCTGATATCTGGGGTGCCCAAGATAAGGCACATTATGCATTTACTTCAAGATCATTATTCTCAACTTTTGGGAGTTAGGTACATAAATTTTGTTTTTGTACAAGAGTGTCCCATCAGATCCCAATTTATAATATTCCACTTTCTGTAGCATCTTACCTTGCTGTAGCTTTTCTACCAATTCCTTGTACTACAAATATGCATTTGCAGCTTCCAAAATCATACCTTTAATATCATTTTGATACATGCTAAGGCCATAGCATGTAGCTTGTGCACTCTTCTGTTGAGTGCATCAAACACCTTGTTTTCCTTTCCTTTCATATGCTTGATATCAAAGTCATACTCACAAAGGAATTCCAACCATCTACTCTTCCTAGCATTCAAGGTTGGTTGATCAAATAAATACTTCAGACCATTATGGTCTGTCCTCAGTTCAAATCTCTTTCCCATGAGGTAATGTCTCCATTTCTTTAGAGTGTGCACTATGGTTGCCAACTCCAAATCATGAGTCGCATAGTTCTTTTCATGCTCTTTCAATTTCCTAGATACATAAAATATTACAAACCCATTTTGGTTGAGGACTCCTCCTAGTCCTTTTTTGCATGCATCTGTACACACTACAAAATATTCATTTGGATCTGCAATCCTCAGGATTGGAGCATTGGTTAACAACTGCTCCAATTGTTGGAAACTTCTCTCACATTCTTTTGTCCACTGGAATTTCTTCTCCTTCCTTTGCAAGGAAGTGATGGGGTGAGATATCCTCGAGAACCCTACAATGAACCCTCTACAATGGACAACTAGACCCATAAAGGATATGACTTATGTTGCATTCTTTGGCGCTGACCATTCTCTAATGGCTTATATCTTCTCAGGATCCACTGCTATCCCATCTTTTGAAATGATATGTCCCAAATAATGGATTTTCTTTCCGTAGAATGAGCACTTGCTCAATTTGGCATACAATTGGTGCTCTCTTAGCACTGGCAACACCATTCTCATATGTTGTTCATGCTCTTCCTTCGACTTGGAATACACCAGGATTTCATCCAAAAATACTATGACAAAAGTTTCTAGATATTCTATGAATACACCATTCATTAAACACATGAAAACAACGGGTGCATTTATTAACCCAAATGGTACCACTGCGAATTCATAAGGACCACACCTTGTTCTGAAGGTGGTCTTGCTAATGTCTTCATCCTTTATCCTTACCTGGTGGTATCCTGACCTGAGATCTATTTTTGAAAATACCTTAGCATCCTTCAACTGATCAAAGAGATCATTGATCCTTGGCAAAGGGTACTTGTTCTTAATGGTCAATTTGTTCAATTGTATGAAATCGATACACAATATTAATGTCCCATCCTTCTTTTTCATGAACAAGACCGGAGCACCCCAAGGTGACACACTTGGGCATATGTACCCATTATTCAGAAGTTCTTCAAGTTGCAATTGCAGTTCTTTCAGCTCTGGTGTACTCATTCTGCAAGGAGCTTTTGACATTGGAGCTGCTCCAGGCATCAATTTTACAGAAAAGTCAACATCTCTCTTCGGGGTAGTCCTGGTACCTCTTGGAATACATATTCAAAATATTTTAGTACTGCATGGTCCTCAAGATTTGATACTTTATCCTTAGATGCTTCCTCCATGTGGGGTGCAAATATTTGGCAGCGTTTCCTGTAGCACTTCTTTAGCTGCATTGCTGATATTTCTTTGACAACAACTGCTCTTGGAATTCCTTGGACTATTCTACGATTTCCTTCCTCATCTAGGAAAGTGAATGCCTTGTTACGATAGTCTAATATGGCATGGTTCTAGTCCAACCAATCCATCCCAATCATACAGTTATAGGAATCTAAAGGTAAAACGTTCAATTCAACCTTTGTGCTCAGTCCATTCATGTCCACTGGACAGGACTTAACCAACTTAGTAACTTTTCTTTTGGTTCTTGTAGCCAGCTGCACTAACCAATATTTTCCATGCTTTCTTCTTAGAAAATGAAAAATTTCCACCACTCTAGGATCTATATAACTATGACTAGCTCCTGAATCAATTAAAAGAGTAATGGTATGGTTTTTTATCATACCTTCCACTTCAATCATATGTGATTTAAACTTAGCTTGCTTGTTGTCCAGGACTGCATAGATCCTTGGTATTCTACTACCCATGTTCTCCACTGTTTCAGCTTGCTGAACATTGTGGACAACTCTCACTTTTCAATTTTTGTGGGGGAAATCTCTGTACTTGTGGTTTCCCTAGCAACCCCAACATTGAATGGGCATCTGCCTTGGCCTTTGTCCCCCTACTTCAGCCATTCTCTGCTCTCTATAATATGGATGTACTTGAGGATTGTTTCTGAAAAAGGGAGGTTTGTTTCCCTTTTGCCTCTTCTCTTTCTTGAAATTATTCTTGTCATCCCAAGCCTTTCAGAAAGTAGGCTTTTCACTTTGCTACTCATATAAGCATTTTTCTCTCCTTATGGTTTATTCCATAGTCTTGGGA
>SNQJ01S0248707.1:0-12980 GCA_010110895.2 Picea sitchensis | reverse complement strand
TTGTCTAGTTATGATACCAAATGTTAAGACCCTAATATCCAAATAACATAAAATCCTCAGAAGAAGTACTCAAATCCTTGAAAAATAGTGAAATTTATATAATAATCCTCTTCAAGGGGAAAACCTCCTTATACATGATATGAATTCACAAATACAAGATGATTCCAAATGAAAAGGTCTCCTTGCTATATATAGGAGACTAGAAAGTACAATTACAAATAATGGACCCAAGCTGACATAAATAAAATAAAAATACTAATGTAATATGCCCCAATCAAGGGGTAATCTATCAGGATTTAGGGATTAACACATTGAATTATCTCTAGGTGAGAGAATTGTTGGGAATTAATTATCGAAGTGCTAAACTGCAGCGATAGAGCTCTGAGACTTCCTTTCTAGCCTGTTGTTGAAGCCCTAGAAGGGAAGTGGGGAAGATGAAGGATTGTTGAGCAGAGAAGGGGCACACTTCCTAAGGTGGGACATGCATGTGGGGAATGAGAGGCTATAGGTTTTTAGTGTGAATTGGCATCTGTGACAGACTTTCGAATAATGGAGTCACCTTTGTCTGAGTTACCTGTGACCAAGTTCCTATTGAGTGAGATATTTTATCCTAGTTGGGAACCCTTACCCAAGTGGAGTGTTGGCCCTCAACCAAATTTTGGGAGAACGTTGGTTGTTTTTGACCATTTTTGGTACTTCGACAGGCTGGTCAAAGATGGAGCGCCTAGGCGAAGCAGAGATTGTAGGATATCGCCCCTTTTTGTGGGATTTTTGGGTTTTAGGGTTTATGTAAAGGGTATGGGATGTCGGCCCATGGCTTTACCGATGCTTAGGCCTCTTTTGTAATGTATAAATAAGTATCTAGGCGATGTAAGAAGGAGCTGATGGCTTAGTGCGAATATTAGCTATGTGCAAGAAGATGTGTTAGGGCTTGCAGGGCTAAGTGCAAGTGTTTTCTAAGTGGTTTGTGCACAGATTGTGTAAGGATTTGTGCTTTGATCTAACTCGGGGAAGGAGGATCTGGAAAGTTTTGTGCAGATCTCCTATCCTAGGTGAAGTTGGATTTGTGGCTTGGTGCATGTAAGGAGATTGAAGAGACTAATAAAGAAGAGAAGAAGAGTTGGTGGATGTAGCCCCACACTGGGGTGAACCATGTATATCTTGTGTCGATGTGCTTTGTGATATGTTGTTTATGTATTTAATTTCTTAATCCATTGATGCCTAGTGATCTATATATGAATGAATGGTAGATCTACTCTGATGTTATGTGCTAATGGTTAGATATTCTTAGATCTTGAGTAATATTGCGTTGTTCTTTAATCAGGGTTTGACCTGCGATGTGAATAAGAGTTAAAGACTAATGAATTTTAATTGATAAGTGGCATGTTAAGTATTGTGATCACAGATCTGTGTTCGAGCTAGGTTGTAGACACCTGATTCCTGCAACCCCCCTGCCTCTACCTCGAGTGAGACTTCATATGCTTTGCAGGTGTTTCCGAAACAACCAGTAGTTAGGGTTTTGTTGGTGCATTGTTGAAGTGTTGAACCCTGGGGTTTCCCCTGTGCCAACAAATGGTTCCATTGTTGGGACCTAGAATTGTGATTGTTGGGAACTGAAGAAAAGAGAACGCTCTGTGCATAGATCTGTTGTTGTAGTGCATAGTATTCTACTTGACTTGCGAAACTCTTTACTAAGAGAAGGAAGACCGATCTAAAGAAAGAGGTAATATATTAAATATTTGTGCTCTGGTAAAGGTAAGAGAAGTGGAATTTTTTTATTCAAAAGTATGGATCTAGGTATGTTTGAAAGATTTGGTCCTTGTCTCAAAAAAAGTGCATAGTAAGAAGAAACAATATTTGATCTGAATATATCTAATAGAAATAGTGGAAGATATGTTATTCCTATGCATAGAAATAATTTTTGGACTAACAAGTGGATGCAGGACCTTAGAAAGGTTTTTTGCAGATTGCAGGTCCATCACTATGATCCCAATGTGTAGTACAAGAAAGGTTGGGGATTGTTTAAGAGAAAGAGAGGATTGACACTTTCTTATAGTTGCAGAAGACCGGGACATCTTGCTAAGGAATGCCCTGGTAGAGGTCCTATTTGTCGTTGTTGTAAATTTATTAATCATGAGGTTTTGGATTGCCCTAGAATGATTTCTAAAGTTGAGAAGATGAACCTGAGACAAGAAAACCATGAAGAAGGTCAAGAAACTAAGGATATGTTAGAGAATCAGATAGAATCAGAGACTATGTTATTACAGCTGAAAGAAACATTGAATGATCACATAGACATCATTTTACCAGAGATCTTAAATGAAAAGTAGTGCATAGAAACAAGAATAGGAGACTTCGACATAGAATGTGTCTTGGATGAGGAAACACAGGTGAACATTATGCCATAAAGTAATTGGGAAATTTTGGGAAAGCATGTTATTAATCCTTCATTAGGAGGGATAGGAGTGTTTAAAGGAAATATGATAACCCTATGTGGAAGAGTTATTCATGTACCTATGATTTCTCATGGAACATCAACTAAAGAAGAATTTAAGGTCATTAAGTTTGTTGAGAACAACACTCTTTTTGCACTTTTGTTAAGAAAGACTTGGATTGAGAAAGATTAGATCCAGAGGAAAATAGAGGAAGAAGCCACATAATAGAAAAAGAGAGAATTAAGGGACTTCATAGCTGAGAAAATAGAGCGACTAGTACAAGAACAAGAGGAAAAGTCGAAGCAACTGAGGGCCAGAGACTTAACTGTCCAAGTTGAAAGAAAACAAGAAGGATTAAAGAACCTATCCATGCAAGAGAAAATATAACCTACCCTAGAAGTAGTAAGAGAAGAGATATTGCATGCAAAACTTTTGAGAGAACATCAACAGTGAGAAGTTACTATGCTAAGAGAATATAATAATATGAATGAAAATAGGAATCTAAAAACTCAGATCACAGGGAAGAAGGCCAGAAAGCTCAATAAGAAGAAAGATAATTTAGAAATACTACAGGAGGTTCCAGTGAAGACTTTGTAGAAGGAAGGCTTGCGAAAATTGAACATTGTTGGAATAGCAGAAAAACGTAGAATGGCACTTCGCTGTGACGAAGCTATATGACTGTTGGAGGCATCCCGATCATTAGAATGATGCTTTGGAACAGCTTGAAATGTAGTTATTTCCAAAAATATCTCCATGAGAACATTGGGACTGTGCCATAACGGATGGAATCGTATTGATTAAGGAATTTCGATCCATTGGAGGAATTCGTTACGATGTTGTTTATTTAATTCGTCAAATGCCTCACCTGGGACACTTTTGCAAATTGTGATTATCTAAGCTAACAAGAGAACTGATTTCTATCGCGCTGTGATTTTGAGACCTCACCACCCATTCTTCTTACCTTGAGTGTTCATTCACCTACCCGAGTTATTTGTTTACGAGCGTACATGTCGGGCAACCTTAGTGCAGTAGAGAAATCGATAGAAGAAATCTTGAATGACCTTATGGATGAGAAGGTCATGTCCACAGGAGTACAGGCCTCATCGACAACACATCGATTTAGTCGAATTGTGACAGAGAAGAGAAGAAAGCATCGCGATGACCTGGAAAACCCGAAGTTGATCATGTCGGTGTTGCCCAACTAAATCCCACCTCTAGATGGCATGGTTAGTTGCAAAATAATCTCGTGTGACTTTGAGTAAACTTTCATCACTTTGTACCTCCCAAAGGGGATACGCACAGTTACACCGCAAATAGGACTGATCCCTGATCTTAAGATCAACGATTTGAACCTCAACGACAAAAATAATTATGCAATGCTCGCACCACATCGCTACCTGACAAAGATGACTGGGAAGAAGCCAAAGATAGTTCCCTAACAGTGGATCAAGGAGATTGTGAGGTCCAATCTCATGAAGATACCCCACGTCATGAAGATACCCCACTTCATGAAATATCCTCAATGTCATGAATATCCTCAACATCATGAAGATACCCCACTTTGGCAGACATCAGAAGGTTAACGCATGTGTTAAACTCCTCTTGTCGTGCTACCATGGAGGCTATCTATGGTTAGATAGGTGGATGAATGTGGATCTAGCATTGATCCACATGATCACTGGATTGAGCATGTAGGGACCAAACCCTCACCAGTTCTATCCAGGGAAGACTCTAGATCGCTTCCTAATGCAGTGAATAAAGGAAACCTACGACAATGTGGAGAAGGGGAAGCAGGGCTACAAGGTAGCCTCCATCCAATATGGCATAGTGCGCCTAGCTTGTCAGGTGATAGAAAAAAATATCGTCAGGAAGAACAGAATGACACAAGTCACGAGGTTCGTAGTCAATCTCACAGGGAAGTGCGTTGAAGGGATGCAGATGAAATGGGAGAGATACCTCGTCAATGAGTTGGAGAAGTATTGTCATGAAGCGCAAGACCAAGGCTATGAATTCCACTTCATATGGTTACTCATTCTCATAGCTTTTGTCACTTGGGAGATGCTGGTGAGAGCGACATTCCCAGAAGTTGAGACATCAGAACCACTCGCCAGGAGGTTCACTACCTTTTGGTATATAAGCGATATGGAAAAGCAGTGGCAGTCAAATGTTGCCTTCCACACCTACTACCTACATCTCACACATGCCATTGAGTCATTCCCCCGAATGACACTGAATACACTCCATAGGTTTAGGCCACTCACGAATTTTCATGCAGACCGACACTTCATATATATCACTACATGTGGGGACGAAAAAAAGGAGGAGCTTTAGTATTAATATAATTTGACTGAGGAAGATATGGAGGAGATAACCAAGGAATGGCCTACAAAATTCCTTTTACCAGTTGGAGATGCAGAACTCTCTTACCCCAACCTCATAGGAAGTCCTGTGGTCACCAGGACTGAGTGTGATGGACTAAGCAGCGCTAAGAAAAAGCAAAACAAGGAAGAAGTTCAGGATATAAACAATGCATTGGAGGAAACTATGCCTAACTCACCTAGAGGAGGAGGAGGTGAAAAAGTAAACCAAGAAGAGGGAGGGAAAGAAGATAAGAAAGAAGAGGGTGAAGTGACACCATTGAAAGATCCCCTTACAGAGGTCGAGATGTCAAAGAAAAGGAAGGTTTCTCCAAAGAAACCCTCACTGTGGAAGAAGTCTCGAGCCAATAAGCCTCAGTCACAGAATGTGCTCACAGTGGATGATATTGACCTCATCATCGTAGTTGTAGAAGATTCTTTAGAGGATATATTTCAGTGAAACGAAGAAAAGAAGGAGACAATGTATGATAGAATCAAGCTGGAGATGAAGGGGGTACAAAAATATCTATATTCAAGATGTGCAATGTCTACTACACCATTGTCATCAGAAGATGCATAATTGGGGGATGATCCCACCCAACCGCGAAGGATAGAAGATGATACAGAGGCTCGCCTTCGTCAAGTATAGGAAGAAAAAGAGAATGCCATAGAGGCCTTGAAGAAAGCAAAGGAGGAATCCCTAGAGCAATGTCAGGTTGCGTAGCAAGAGAAAGATGACCTTAGAGAAAATTTTGAAGAGGAAAGAGATCAGATCCAGAGATATAAATATCAACTTCTCATGGGGAAGATTGAGGTTAGAGAAGCAGTCAGTATAGCACTTCGATTTGTGCCAGGATTGGCTCAGATGGAAGAAGAGACAACTGAGAGAAAAGTGGGGAATCTCGCTAAATCCATTCAACAACTTCAAGCAAGAGTAGTCGAGTTAGAACTGCAAGTAGTGTCGAGCACTCTACAAGAAGTGTGAGATCAAAGGGAAGAAACTATCAGGAGCGCAGTCGAAAAAATCAAGGCGTTGGCTTTAGAATTTAAGAAATCCAGTAACTAAACTACATAGATTTATGAGCACCTAGCAGAAGACCCGAAGATGAGGAGATTGGAGGCATAGATCCAACCATTGAGAAGATGAAGAGATCACAGGAGCAACACACAGTTCAATAGCAGGTCACTGCTATCCAGAGCAGAGTGATGGAGGTGACACAGTGACTCCAACTAGTGCAGGACAAATCCTACACCCTCTTTAAAGAAATTGAGGGACAAGGATCACAACTGGAACAACTAGTTGTAGAATTGGAACAACGCTTGGAAGGGCCTGTTACCGAGCAATTCATTCAGGAGTTCTCATAGCAGGAGGCTCTGGCGAAGAAGCAATTTGAGGTAGCTCGAGCCAAGCTCGAGGCCTTCGAAGTAGTGTTTCCCATATCAGAGTGACTCGATATGAGTCACAGGTGAGTGTTGGGGGCCTGTTGGACCTTGACCAAGTTTTGGGAGAACGTTGGTCGTGTTTAACCATTTTGGGGACTTCGATAGGCTGGTCGAAGATGGAGCGCCCAGGCGAAGCGAAGATCACAGTATCTCACCTCTTTTTGCAGGATTTTTGGGTTTTAGGGTTTATGTAATAGGTATGGTATGTCGACCCATGGTTTTACCCATGTTTAGGCCTCTTTTGTAATGTATAAATAACTATCTAGTCGATGTAAGAAGGAGTCAATGGCTTAGTTTTAATATTATCTATGTGCAAGAAGATGTGTTAGGGCTTGCAGGGATAAGTGAAATTGTTTTGTAAGTGGTTTGTGCACAGACTGTGTAAGGCTTTGTGCTTTGATATAACTCAGGGAAGGAGGATCTGGCGAGGTGTGCATAGATATCTTGTCCTAGGTGAAGTTGGCTTGGTAGCTTGGTGCATGTAAGGATATTGAAGAGACTAGTAAAGAAGAGAAGAAGAGTTGGTGAATGTAGCCCCACACTGGGGTGAACCATGTATATCCTATGTCGATGTGCTTTTTGATATGTTGTTTATGTTGTTTATGTATTTAATTTATTAATCCATTGATGCTCAGTGGTCTATATATGAATGAATGCTAGATATACTCTGACGCTATGTGCTAAGGGTTAGATATGCTTAGATATTGAGTAATATTGCGATGTTTTGTAATCAGGGTTTGACCTGCGATGTGAATAAGGGTTAAAGACTAATGGATGTTAATTGTTAAGTTCCATGTTAAGTATTGTGATCATAGATCTTTTTCCCACCTAGGTTGTAGACACCTGAGTCATGCAACCCCCCTACCTCTACCTCGGTTGAGACTTCATCTGCTTCGTAGATGTTGCCAAAAGGGTCGGTAGTTAGGGTTTTGTTGGTGCGTTGTTGAAGCGTTGAACCCCGGGTCTACTTTTGTGCCAACATGGAGTTTATCCCCAGCATGGGGGTGACCCACTATTGAGAGTTATGAATAGTGTGGTCTAAAGATGGGAGGAACATGGAAGGTCTTCTTACAGTTGGTGTCTTCTATTCAAATATAATTGCTAACTATGTGTTAAATTATGCTTGCAGTAATATTTATGCAATTGTTGTCATGGGTTTATGATGTCTATGTTGCATGTATATTCTGTGATGAATGCATATAATTTTGTTATGAATATGTATATAATTATGTGTTGCAGAATGTATGTTTATGTTTTAATTAATGACAGAGTTGTGTCGGAACAATTTCGGTGGAATCACTGGTAATATGGTATGAGAGAAATAAATGTTTATGTGGCATTTCCCAACAGATGACTGGGGCTGTTATAATATGGTATCAGAGTAGTTTTAGTGATGCGGTGTGTTACAAATTGGTATTAGAGTCCCATTTTCAACACTAAGCTTAGATGGGCCGAGCTAACATCATTTCGAATCCATTTTCGCAACAAATTGAATTTGGAAGTGGCTGAATTTCAAGTTATAGTGCATTCATGAGGGGGATTTGAAGCACTTGAGTGAAATTGGGTAAAAGCCCCAATTTTTGTTATCAAATTCATGAAGAATTTTGGGAATTTAGTTAAGTGAAGAGATATTTCTTATTTTAATTCATGTTCAAGAAAATTTAGACATAAATTGGTTGAATTTGGGTTATTGGAGTGAAATTGAACCAATTTCATAGTTTTAGAAAGTCCCTGGTATAAATTGGGTGAGAATCGAGAAAAGGCCCCATTTTATGCAATGAAAATTATGGAAAAATTAGTTAAGTGTCAATATCTGTGTGCTCACTAAGTATTAATGATGTATAGAATAATAAGATGCGCGGGTGTGCACATTAGAAAGTAAGTATTGCTCTGTATGGAGTCAGTGATGTGGTAAAATGATGTTGCATAGGTTTGCGTATTGAACATTGGTGTTGCACATAAAATAAGATTGTACAGGGTATGTACATTAAGCTATGGCACTGCATAGGGTATAGTTAGTAGTGTGTGTAGAATATTAGTGCACAATAAAGAACACTGAATTTTGGTATCACAGGGTATGCATTTGAAGTTTGGGCCTGAAGTTTGAACACATTAAAACCCAACATTGTGTATTTTAGTACTTGCAGTACACACAACATTATACTATTGGTGCATTACACAAAGGTTGTGCTTAGTAGAGTGTTGGCACGCAGTGTAAAAACACTTAACCTAAGTGTTTTACTGGTAGTTCACGCGGAGTATTGGTGCGCGACAAAAAATTCATGCTCTGTAAATATCGGCGCATGATAGAAAAGTATACATACTAATTAGAAGTGGGTGATGCATGCATTACATTTTAGCATTATGTATGTAAAATTAGTGTATTCTAATAATTGAGAAGTAGTGCACATGAAGTCAATTGGGCGGTTAATCTTCCCAAGAAATCATAGGAAAGAGTTCTGAATTTTTATGGAAACAGAATTGTACATAAATTCAAGGTTTTGTTAAATTGTTAACCTAACAAATTTTGTTGGCTACACATTTTTTAGAGTTAACAACAATTAGATCAAAACAGATCAACACAAGTTTAAAATCATGGAATATGTGCAGGGGATTTTCAGCCATGAAGAAGAGATCAGAGGAATGTATGTCCATATGGGTAATGAAGTTACAAACTCAAATACACATGGAGAAGGTAAGGAAAAAAACATGAATTTAGTAGAAACCATAAAAAGTTTGCAAAGGGATGTCTTGAGTCATAAAGCTAACAATGAGAGGCTTATGAAAGCCAAGGAGTTGCAAGAAGAATTCAACATTAGATTGATGTAGAGCTTGGACATAATAGAGAAGAACATGGATAAGCAGAATGAGTCAAGCAGATCAGGAAGTTATAAGTCTCATGATAAGAGGGGAAGAACAATGTGTAGTAGAAGTGCTAGAAGAAAACACCACCACTCTCCAAGGCATTCCAGTAGGAGAGTGCGTAGTAGTTCAAGTCCTGTAAAGAAACCTAAGAAGACCGGGGTGGATGAAATACAGGGGGAAATGAACAAAATCAAACCTCCTACTTTTGATGGTGAACAAAATAAATATGACGATTAAGAGACATCGTTGCTAAATATGAGAAATTATTTTCAACTACATAACTACTCTTCACAGGAAGAAGATAGAATTGTTATTTATCATCTCAAGGGAAAATAATCAATGTGGTGGGACCAATATGTGTAGGTACAACATATTAATGAGAATAATGTGACTTGGAGAGAATTTAAAAGACATTTTCAAAGGAAATACTTGACTAAGAGATACTATAACAAGAAAATGAAGGAATTCTTTGAACTCAATCTTGGTAGTATGACCATTGATGAGTATGAAAGAAGGTTTTTATAGTTGTTGAAATATGTTTCCTTCATCAAAGATGAGAAAGTTAAGATTCAGATATATTTGAGTGGGATACCATCATTGGAGGAAACAATAAGAAGGGATAAGTTCTTTTATTATTATCAAAAAGGGAAAGCATCTTAACATGAAGCTTGGGAAGACAAGAAGAAAATCAAGATGTAACAGAGGAAGAAGGGGACTAAGCCACCATTCTTCAGAAATAACTACTAGGAACAACCAACTTCTAAAGAATCTAGAATGACAAATTCATTAGGCCAAAGGCCAAGGAAACCACATATTAAATGTTTGGTTGTAAAGGATATCATATGTACAGAGATTTCCCTCACAGGAGTGAAAGAGTGAGGATTGTTCATAGTGTGCAATAAGTTGAAACAGTGGAGGACATGGCCATAAGTGTACCTAAGATATATGCATCTTTGGAAAAAAATAAAGCTTAATTTCAGTCGCACATGATTGAAGTGGAAGGTAAGATCAATAATCAGCCCATTGCTATTTTAATTGATTTAGGAACTAGCCATAGTTATATAGATCCTAAGATGGTGGAAAGGTTTTATTTTCCAAGAAACAAACTTGGAAAAATTTGGATGGTGCAATTAGCTATAGGAGATAAAATAAATATTAATGAGGTGGTCAAATCATGTCCAATGAACATGAATGGACTGAATATCAACGTAGATCTAAACATCGTACCTTTAGGTTCCTATGATTGCCTAATTGGTATGGATTGGTTGGACCAACATCATGTTGTCCTAGATTTTCATAATAAAGCATTTACTTGCTTCGATGAGGAAGGACAATTAAGGTCCAAGGGCAGGACAAGGAATTCCCAGAGCAGTGATTTCCAAAGAAATTTCATCCTTATAGTTGAATAAGAATTATAGAAAAGGGTGCCAAATATTTGTCGTGCAGATGGAAGAGACACCTAAGGATAAGGTGAAAGACATTGAAGACTGCATAGTATTGAAATAGTTTGAATATGTATTCAAGGATATATCAAGATTTCCACCCAAAATAGATATTGACTTCTTTATCAATATGATACTTAGAGAAGCTCCAGTATCTAAAACTCCTTACAGAATGAGTACACCAGAATTGAAGGAATTACATATGCAATTTGAATAGCTTCTAAAGAATGGGTATATACACCCAAGTGTGTCACCTTGGGGCGCCCTAATATTGTTTGTAAAGAAAAATAATGGAACTTTGAGACATTGTATTGACTTTAGGAAGTTGAATAAAGTAACTGTGAATAAAAAGTATCCTTTTCCAAGGATAGATGACCTCTTTGATCAGTTGAAAGATGTAAAAATATTCTCCAAGATTGATCTCAGGTCAAGCTATCATCAGGTAAGAATTAAATAAGAATACATCAACAAGACTTCTTTCAGAACAAGGTATGACCATTATGAGTTTACAATGGTACCATTTGGGTTAATAAATGCACCAATTGTCTTGATGTGTCTCATGAATGGTGTATTCAAGAATTACTTGGACAAGTTTGTCATTGTCTTATTGGATGACATTTTGATATATTCTAAGTTTGAAGAAGAGCATGAGCAACACTTGAGAATGGTGTTACAAATATTGACGGAGCATCAATTGTATTCCAAGTTGAAAAAGTTCTAATTTTATCAAAAGAAGGGATAACAATGGATATAGAAACGATTAAGGCCATTGAAGGTTGGAAAACACCAAGGAATATCTCATAGATAAGATCATTTATGGGTCCTGTGGGTTACTTCAAAATATTCATTGAAGTATTTTCAAGAATTGCACTTCCAATCACTTATTTGTGAAGAAGGATGTGAATTTTGAGTGGACAAAGGAATGTGAAATAAGTTTCCAACACTTGAAGCATTTATTAACAATTTCTCCAATAATGAGGATTTCTTACCCAAATACAAATTTCATTGTATGGACTATTGCATGTAATGAGGGACTTGGTGGATTCCTTAATCAAAATGGATATGTGGTGTGCTATGAATCGAGGAAGTTGAAAGAACATGAAAGACACTATGAAAATCATGATTTGGAGTTGGAAGCCATAGTGCATGCCTTGAAGATGTAGAGGCACTACCTCATGGGGAAAAGATTTGAGTTGAGGATAGACCATAGTGGTTTGAAATACCTATTTGGACAACCAAGTCTTAATGCTAGACAAAGAAGGTGGTTAGATTTCATCAGTGAGTATGATTTTGATATAAAACATATCAAAGGAAAAAAGAACAAGGTGGATGATGCACTCAGCAGGAGGGTGCATGAGATTCATGATATATCCATTAGCATGTTTCAATCAGATTTGAAAGATAAAATTATAGAAGTTGCAAAATAAGATCATAAATACATGGAGTTAAGGGAAAACTTTAGCAAGGTAATTTACAGCAAAAAGTTGAATACTATAAGCTAGAAAATGATGAAATTGTCATATATAGAGGAATAATTCATGTTCCAAATTCTCAGGAATTGAAGAATCTGGTATTAGGAGAAATGCATAATTTACCTTATGATGGACACCCGGGTTACCAGCAAACTATTGCAGCTGTCAAGAGCCAATATTATTAGTCAGGCATGAAGAAAGAAATTGTTGATTTCATTGCCAAGTGTTTGGCATGTCAAAAGGTCGAGGTTGTGCATAGACATGCAAGTTGCAATTGGTTTTCTATAGCCATTTCCCATTCCTGAGTGGAAGTGGGAAGTGGCAATAATGGATTTTATCACTAAGCTACCCAGAACCAACAAGCAACATGATTTTATCATGGTGGTGGTGGACAAGCTTACCAAAGCTTCCCAATCTATCCCATTAAAGCTTACTCATAAGTCATCTAACATAGTTGATATCTATCTGAGATAAATATCTCGGTTGCATGGAATTACAAAGATAATTTTGTCTGATAGAGGTCCAAATTTAACCTCAAATTTTTGGAATGGATTGTTCAAGGGATTTGGAACAAATCTACATTTTAGTGCATCTTATCATTCAATATTATATGGACAAACACAAAGGGTGAATTGGGTAATTGAGGATATGTTAAGGATGTATTTCATGGATAAACCATCCAAATGGAAGGATTATCTACACTTGGTAGAGTTTTCTTACAACAATGGGAACCAAACATCCCTGAATATGAGCCCATTTGAAGTACTCTATGGAATAAAATGAAGTACACCAGCCAGTTGGGACAACCCATTAGACCATTGTTAAGCCCTAATATTGGATCATTACCCCTAATTGGGGCATATTAGATTAGTAATTCTATTTTATTTATGTCGGCTTTAGGCCATTAGTTGTAATTATACCTCCTAGTCTCCTATATATACCAAGGAGACATTTTCATTTTGAATC
>SNQJ01S0248706.1:1148-11561 GCA_010110895.2 Picea sitchensis | reverse complement strand
CACTATTGGTCAACAATGGACTTTGCATTTAAATAATTAATTATATAAGTATACTTCAACAAGCATTACAAAGTTTATAAAGAATAATGTTGTGTTTGTGAAGGGCACCAATCCTCTTAAGAGCACAGACTCTTGGAGACACAAATCCCCTTCTTCATGGAACCAACCCTAGGAAGCTCCAACTCCCTTGTTTTAGAGCACCAACCCTAGGAAGCACCAAGTCCCTTGTTTTTAGAGCTCCAACCATAGGAAGCACCAACTCTCTTTTCTTTAGGGCACCAACCCTAGGAAGCACCCACTCCCTTGTCTTCACACTTTACTTAGTAAATGATATGAATCCTTCCTTGTTCCTCCCTTCCACCCTCACTGCATAAGTATCTTCATCTTTCCTTCTTGGAATCTTCTTCTACNTCTTTAGGGCACCAACCCTAGGAAGCACCCACTCCCTTGTCTTCACACTTTACTTAGTAAATGATATGAATCCTTCCTTGTTCCTCCCTTCCACCCTCACTGCATAAGTATCTTCATCTTTCCTTCTTGGAATCTTCTTCTACTTTTAATCTTCTGATTTGGACTGTGGAGACACTTTCTTCTCACCATTCTTTCTTGTTTATATAGTCTTCCAACTAGTGTGAGCTTTGAAGCACTGTGTCCCTTTATTTGAACTTTGAACCATTGCACCTCTTCATTTAAATGATAATATTAAAATTTAAATAATATCATTTTTCCTTTTTATTCTTTATTCATAATTATCATGATCCATATCAATGTGGGTGGCCTCCCACCTATTCCAACTGGTTCATTTTGGCAGTTTTCTAGTTTGGCATTTTTTTCCTAGTTTTTGGGTCCCTGACTTCCGGGGTCGTTTTGAGGCACTAAACAACGTTTTTCAAGGATCACCACAATCAAATTGTAGTAATAGTTAGAGTGTGACGACAACATGTGTATTCCTCGGATAGACCTTTCCAACGGTCTATCGTGCACCTAAAATGGAGATCGTATGAAAAGTTACAACCCCAGGAAGTTGATGTACTAGCTTACCCCAACGGGGCCCACATGAATTTTGGTGCTTCATCTCCTAGGGTTAGGTTTTTGGATGTCTAGGGTTTTGACATTCATGTTTATTGTAAAATTTCCTTTAGAGCCTCATTGTAATCATATTATTGTGAATGAGCATAGTCATTACATCTCTTCTCAAAGATAATCCGCCACCATTCCAGCAAGCCTGTTTTCCACTGCATTTTACAGTTTCAACTTATTTCCTTATTGAATAGAACCAGTTTTACTGTATCTCTGTTATTCTGTGTTAAAGTTTTTTTAATAATTTGTATTTATTTTGTTTTGTTCATAAAATCCGTATCATCTCATGATTTAACTCTTCTTTAATAATGATTGTGTATCGGTTCATTAGTCTACAGATCTCAAATTGTTTTAAATTCTAGTCTTAATCAATAGGCACTCCCTTCAACCAAAACTCGTGTGACCATGAACTCGAAACTACGAGCTTATCCATTCCAATCATTGTTTTATTATCGCTTTCTTCCTTCACTCCTATTCTTCTATGTGGGACCATATTCAAGCATCTGAGGGATTATTTACTTCTAGCCCCTTTATATTCTTAACCTTATCACGTGACCGGTGTTGGAACCAGGTTCTTTGATACTTTGTCCTTCAGGACTTACGGCCTTTGCAGTCATTCAATCCTCCCTGAGTACATTTCATTGAAGTGTGTATATTATAATCACTAGTATATCAAACGTTCAATATTTAATCTTTCATTAGATGGATGATCTTGGATTATCCAGAGGCTTCAAACAAATCGATAGTCATGACTTAATCAAGAGTTGAGATGAACAGTTCTCATTCAATCTGGGACTTTGGCTATTCGTGGCTCCAGGACTCTGGAGTAGAGAAATCCTCTGGAGTTTTACCTACCGAATAAGTCATAGAATGGAGGTTACCTCTTGTTGTTGGTTAACACCTTCGCTTAGGCTATCCTTCCACTATGCTTGATCAATGGTTGAGAACACTCCCAAAGTAGATCAATTATTAGCGTCACTTCGTGATTCACGCTTACTCTATCCTTCCACTATACTTGATTGTATGGTCAAGAAATATTCTATAGGATCTTAGATCAACGACCAAACATTAATTTATGACTTCGGCCTTCAGCACTTCATATATTTTAGTTGGTAGGAGAAGATGGATATCCCTGGAGGATGTAGTCCCATAATGACGTGGCTTGTTGATGTCATTGTTGACATTGCATTGGATGAGTGGATGCCATGTGTCACCTTGATTCATGACTTTAGTATACCTAATGTGCCAACTATACCTTGACACTTTTCACCAGCCGATTAGGCCATGTATCATATTTGTCTTTTTCCACATGTCTCCCTCCTGGATCATGGCTTTACACTTCGTGGCTTCGAGATTTTTGGAAATGTTATACCGTCCTTCGATCATTGTTGAACTGCTGAATAGATCTATCACCGTAGATATTTTCTTGTCTTGATCGATGACTTATGTTAACTCCAGGGCTCTCGAGTTCTATATTTCTTGGTTTATCTGAGCTTCTTATCACCGGAGTAGGTCAATGCTGAATTTTACCACCTTATTCCTTTTAGAGCTTTCTAACGGTTTCAATATTCATTCCATATCAACGGTTGAAAGGATTTCCCTTCTCTTCCTATAATCTGACGGTCGACGAGAATTTGCAACTTCGAGACTTCGGGACTTTGTCCTTCAGGTAAACTTACATGTTTCAGACTCCTTTTCTCCAGAGTGGTCAGCGTTCGAGTTTACCATAATCCAAGTTCTGAGGTGTCTTTAAGATATTTGAATATTCTCCTTACTACTTTTAAGTGAGTTTATTTAGGTGTGGATTGAAATCTCCCCACGAGTCCTACATCCTACATGATTCCAGGTCTTCTTGTTGTTGAATAGAGAAGACTTCCAACCATTGATATATACATTGTTTGGTCCACTTTTGGTGAGTCATATTATGGGCTTAGTTTACATCCAGTGACCATGGGAGTACTCATAGGTTTATTGTCTTCCATTTGGAATTTATTTAGCATTTCCTTGATATATTTGGCTTAGGAAACAAATATTCATTTTTTTTGTTTCAATTACTTGTAAACCTAAGAACAAGGACAGTTCTCCTAGAATAGACATTTCAAATTCTTCTTGCATTTTGGTTGCAAAATTTCTCCTTATTATAGTAAGATTGCTTCCAAATATGATGCCATCTACATATACCACCACAATAATCATGTTTCGATCCTTAATTTTGATGTATAAGTTATTGTTAGTAGTCCCTCTCTTATATCCTTTTTTTGCAGGTACTGGTCAAGCCTTGAGAAACATGCTCTGGGGACTTGTTTAAGACCATACAAGGATTTTTTTAGCTTGTACACATAGTCCAGATTTTTTGTTAACATGAATCCTTCTGGTTCCTCAACATAGACTTCTTCTTCTAGTTTTCCATTAAGGAATTTTGACTTGACATCCATCTGATAGATTTTGAAATTTCTAAAGCATGAAAATTCCAGGAACATTCTGATGGCCTCAAGTATTTCTACTGGAGAAAAAGTCTCTTCAAAATAAATACCTTCCACTTGGGAATATCCTTTTAAAGATAATATATCTTTGTTCTTTCTAATTTCCCCATTTTCATTTATTTTGTTCTTGAAGATCCACTTGGTTCCTACAACATTCTTGTCCTTGGGTCTTGGAACTAGTCCCCAAGTTTGGTTCTTCTCTATTAGGTCTAGTTATTCATCCATTGCTTTTATCCAATCTTTAATTTTTCTAGATTATTTAAATGAATTAGGTTCTATCAAGGATAACATTGTTTTTTCTGAGTCAAATGTGAGTTTCCTTCTTGTTTCCACTCCTGCATCTTTATCTCCAATAATATGAATTTCGGGATGATTCTTTTGAACCCTTTTTTATGGGGCTTTTGGAAAGGGTGTTTCTTCATCATCTTCATCATAAGTGTGGGGTTCATTTTCTTGAGGTTCTTCATCAAATTCTTCATTCTAATATCTTCCAACAATTTTATCATCATATGTTGATATGTTCTGGGGTATGACTTGTCTCAACTTTAGATCATCTATCTTTACATTGACACTTTCCACCATTTTATGTAGTCTTAGGTTACAACATCTATAAGCCTTTTTGTTAGGTGAATATCCTATAAATATGCCTTCATATGATCTTGGTTCAAATTTCCCTAGATTATCCTCGTCATTCTTAATGTAACATTTACTTCTAAAAATTCTAAAGTGTTTTACATTTGTTGGCTTGCCAAACCATAGTTCATAAGGAGTGTTTTCATGGTTGGGTCTCAATTGAGCTCGATTAAGTATGTGGATTGTTTTGTAGATTACATATCTCCATAATTTGTCTTTAATATTGGCTTCATTTAACATGGTTCTTGCAGCTTCTTGAACTATTCTATTTTTTCTTTCCACCACTCCATTATGTTGAAGAGTCCTGGGAGCTGAAAATTGTCTTTTGATGCCATGATTTTTATAGAATTGAATGAACTCTTTAGAGGTGAATTCTCCTCCATTGTCTGATCTCAAACATTTAATTTTGAGATCGGTTTCATTCTCTACAAGGACTTTGTATGTTTTAAACTTCTCAAAAGCTTCTTCTTTTTCTTTTAGAAAGTATACCTAGGTCATTCTTGTGTAATTATCAATGATCAACATAAAATAATGTTCACCATAAATACTTTTAGTTTTGGTAGGTCCACATAGATCTGTGTCAATAAGTTCTAATGGTTTTTTTTTGGAACGCTCTTTTGTTTTGAAACTAACTTTTGTCTACTTCCCTATTTGACAATGTTTACAAATAGGATTTGAAGGCTTTATAATATTTGGAAGATACCTTACTACCTCCTTCTTATTGGATTTGATTAAGTTTTCAAATCTTATATGTCCCAACCTTCTATGCCATATCCAACTTTCATCTTCTTGACCTAAACAACATTTTTCTTCTCCTTCCATGTCAAGGGTGTACACATTGTTGGATGTTCTTGGTGGAACTGTCATTAGCTTCCCTATATCTTCTCTTTTTATCTCACATTTCTAAGAATCAAAGGTAAGTATGTGACCTTGATTAGGATTAATATTTTCTACTAAAAGTACATTTTCTGCTTTGTCCTTGTTATTCCCTAGGCTAACGGTGCATTTTCCAAGTATCTTAGTTGACACATTATGTCCAAAGGTGACTTTTCCTTTTTCTTTCTTCATTAACTTGAGAAATTTTCTTTGATCTCAAGTCATGTGTTTAGAACATACATTGTCTATATACCACTGGCATCCTTTTTTTTCGGCATACAGGGATACTTTACACTATGTTTTCTCTACTTTCTTTTTCTTCCATATTTTTTTATTGTTGGAAATATTTATCTCTTTGACATACTTTGAAAATCTATATTCACTGGCTTCATGTCCATATTTATTACATTTGAAGCATTCCATATTGTAATCTTGTAATGGAGAGAACAAATTATAGTTTATTTTATCTGTATTGAACTTTTGAATTATTTGGACATTTTTTGGATTGTGCCTTCTATAGGATTTACAATGCACTGCTTTGTATCCAAAATTATTGCAGGAATAGCAATATCCAAGGAAGATATATTGATATATGTTAGAGGGATTTATTCTGGTGATTGTATTCTTCTTGCCATCTTTTTCTTTAGTAGGGGATGTTGATTTTTGTTTATTTGGGACGATCTCCAATGGAATCATCATTGTCTTATTATGTTCTCTTCTTAAGGGGATTTTAAGAGCATTTGCATAATTGATTGGTCTTTTGACAGATCCTTGTGATGTATAGGTTGAGTCTTGGGTGTATCCCAAACCAGTCTTGTTGTTTAGTGACCTCTGACTACTGAGAATTTCATCAAAGATCGTTAAACTATTTTCAAATTTTGATCCCTTCTTTTCTTTCTCAAGTTCACCTTTTAACATCTCAATCTTAGCTTCTAGTTTCTCACATACTTTTTCTCTATCATTGAGTTGTTTTAAAATGAATTATTCAATTCTTTTAGCTTCCAGGAGTTGGGACTTCAAATCATTCATGATCTGCTCTGATTCTTTGATGGTTCTTGATGCATCTATTTTTCTTGATTGATATGATTCTTCAAATTCTTGAAGTTGTTCCCTAAGTAGCTTGTTCTTTTTTATATACTTTCTTACTTCTTTTGGAGCACTAATTAGTTTTGTGTCTAGATCTACTTCAAATTCACTTTAAGATTTTTCTTCATTATCTATATTATTATTTTGAGTGTTCATTCCCATAAATAAAATCTCAAAATCTTCATCTTCACTCATGTCTGAAGAGCTAATGTCTTCTTTTGAGTAGATTTTTTTCTTTTTCTTATAAAATTTCTTCTTGTATTGGTGTTTATGGTTGTGGGATTCTTCATCGTCATTATCCTCTTGCTTGGGATAGGGACATTTGTTAGAAAAGTGTATTATTCTTCCATAGTTGAAACATATGAAGGGTAAATTTCCTTTATATTTTCCAAATCCTTTCTGGAATTTATTTATAAAGTTGGTCTCTTCTACATCTGATATGTCTAACTGATCTTAATTAGACATATCTTCATGTTTATTCTTTTATTTAGATTCCTTAAAGGTTGTTTCATATTTTGATGATTTTTTGTTCCATGTTCTCATCTCATATGCTGTAAGAATTCCATGGAGCTGATCTACTATGAGTTTGTCAAGTTTTGGTCTACCTTCAATTGTGTAAATCTTGGCATTATACCTCATAGGAAATGAACTTAAGATCCTTTATAAAATAGGTTTGTCTGAAATTTCTTCTTTTACTGCTCTGATTGAGTTAACTACCTCATCTGCCCTATGAAGGTATTCAACAATGTTTTCTTCTTTTTTCATCTTCAAATTTTCAAACTGAGCTCTGTATATTTGTAGTTTGGATTCCTTGAATTTGTTATCTCCTTCATATGTAACCTCCAGTTTGTCCCATATCTCTTTATTTGACTTATAATGCATTACCTTCACAAATATAGGGTTTGTTAATCCTCCTAGAATGGCATTGACTACTCTTGAGTTTTCATTGCAAATCTTATTTCTTGCAGTATCTGTGGGTGGAGTAGTTGGTGCAGTGTAACCATCTACTACAGATTTCCAAACATCAAAACAAAGATCCAACGGGAAACTTTTCATTCTTATTTTCTATAAAACATAACCACCTTCGTTAAACAATGGTGATTTATTGGAATACATTCCCTCTTGTTGATCTATTTCTTTCAGGATCTACCTTCCAGTTATTAGATTGTGCTGAAGGTACTTGCTCTGATACCAATTGTTGGAAATAATGAGAGGGGGGAGTGAATCAATATTACATTTTTAAACAATTATTAATTAATTTGCTACTTTAATTATCATCACTATTGATCAACAATGGACTTTGTATCTAAAAAATTAATTATATATGTATACTTCAACAAGCATTACAAATTTTATAAAGAATAATCTTGTGTTTGTGAAGGACACCAATCCTATTTAGAGCACCGACTCTAGGAGACACAAATCCTCTTCTTCAGGGAACCAACCCTAGGAATCACCAACTCCCTTATTTTAGGGCACAAACCCTAGGAATCACCAACTCCCTTGTATTTAGGGCACCAACCCTAGGAAGCACAAACTCCCTTGTTTTTAGGGTACCAACCCTAGGAAGCACCAACTCCCTTATCTTTAGGGAACCAACCCTAGGAAGCACCAACTCCCTTGTTTTCACACTTTACTTAGTAAAGAATATGAATCATTCATTGCTCCTCCCTTCCACCCTCACTGTATAAGTATCTTCAGCTTTCCTTCTTGGACTCTGCTTCTGCTTTTGATATTCTGATCTAGAGTATATATAAACTTTCTTCTCACCGTTATTTCTTGTTTATATAGTATTCCAACTGGAGTGATCTTTGAAGAACCGTGTCCCTTTATTTGAATTTTGAACCATTGCACCTCTTCATTTAAATGATAATATTAAACTTTAAATAATATCATTTTTCCTTTTTATTCTTTATTCATAATGCTCATGATTTAACTCTTTTTTAATCATGACTGTGTATAGGTTCATTAGTCTACAGATCTCGATTTTTTGTGAATTCGAGTCTTAATCAATAGGTGCTCCCTTCAACAAAAATTTGTGTGGTCGTGAGATCGAAACCATGAGCTTATCCATTCCAAGCATTTTTTATTAGCGCTTTCTTCTTCTGCCCCTATTATTCTACATGGTACTATATTCAAGCATCCGAGGGATTATTTACTTCTAGCCCCTCTATCTTCTTTAATTTATCACGTGACCGGTGTTGGAACCAGGTTCTCTGGTACTTCATCCTTCGGGACTTCCGACCTTTGCAGTCATTCAATCCTCTCGGAGTACATTTTTCCAAAGTGTGTATATTGTATTCATGAGTAGATCAGACGGTCAATATTTAATATTCCATTAAATGGATGATCCTGACTTATCTGGAGGCTTCAAATAAATCGACAATCACGACTTCATTAGGAGTTTAGATGAACGGTTCTCGTTCACTCTGGGACTTCATCTATTTGTGGCTCTAGGAATTTGGAGTAGATAAATCCCTCCGGAGGTTTATCTACTGAATAAATCATAGAATGGAGGTGACCGCTTGCTTTTGGTTAACACATTCACTTACGCTATCCTTCCACTATGCTTTATCAACGGTTGAGAACACACCCAAAGTATATCAATGGTTAGTGTTACTTCGTGATTCACGCTTACTCTATCCTTCCAGTGTACTTGATCGAACGGTCAAGAAATATTACGTAGGATATTATATCAACGACCAAACATTAATTTGTGACTTCGACCTTCAGCGCTTCAGATATTTTAGCTAGTAGGAGAAGTTGGATATCCCCGGAGAATGTATTCCCGAAGTGACCTGGCTTGATGAAGTCACTGTTGACGTGGCACTCACTGAGTGGTTTCCACATCTCACCTTTATTCATGACTTTCATATACCTAATTTTCCAACTATACCTTGACACTTGTCACCAGTCGATTGGGCCACGTGTCATATTTGTCTTATGCCACATGTATCACTCTTGGATCATGGATTTACACTTCATGGATTCGGTACTTCGTGGCTTCGATACTTTGTGGATTCAAAATTTTTGGCACTTTTATATCATCCTTCGATCATTTTCGAAGTGTCAAATAAATGTATCACCGTAGATTTTTTTTGTCTTGATCAACGACTTATGTTAACTCTGGGGCTTCAGAATTCAGAATTTCTTGGTTTATTTGAGCTTCTTATCGTCAGAGTAGGTCAATGTCGAAGTTGACCACCTTCTTCCTTTTAGCGTGATCTAACGGTTTCAATATTGATTCCAGATCAACAATTGACATGATATCCCTACTCTTCCTATGATCTGATGGTCGACGGGAGTTCGCGACTTCGGGGCTTCGGCCTTTAGGTAAACTTACATGTTTCAGACTCCTTTTCGTCAACGTCGAAATTGACCACCTTCTTTCCTTTAGTGTGATCTGACGGTTCAACATTTCCATTCCAAATCAACTATCAATGCTTAATTATTGATCAAATATGGATCTATGGGTCTGGGAAACCATCCGAAGCTCCTTCTTGATTGATGGTTGGCATTATTTCATGATTTTTGGATTTCGTGGATTATTTCTTGTCTCTAGTAATCACTGAATTGGCAAATTGTTGAAGTTATTTATCTACTGCTTGATCCAACGATCCATAATGTTACTGCTTCAAATATGATGGTTGATATTTAATCCTTCCCAACCTTTGATTTTACCTCGATCTAACAATCTTGGATTGTCCCAAACTAAGAATGAACGGTTCTTATAACTCGATCATTTACAAAATGATTGTTGATTAAGGTTGGTTGTCATTGATATCAACCCTTGAAGAAAGCCCCGTAGCACAAAGGCTTGGGTAATGGACCCAATATTGTTTGATGTAAATATGACTCGTTATTGTTTTTTCATGGTTGATAATAAGTAAATATGGATGAACTACAAAGTGGTCCCCTTATGGTGAAAGGCCTCACGGGAAGACGCTTTGTGGAGTAAGAGAACCCATGCTTAATTGTGGAATAATGAGATGAAGGAAAGTGATTTTGTTAGGGAACATATCCTATATGGATAGTTCTTGTCATTTCATTTCCGGTGGTATGTCGAACGTCACATAATTCCTCACAGTTAGAGAGTTATGGCAATGAGAAGTTGGAGACCCCAGGTTTGGGTAATGGACCCAAGTTTGTTTGATGCGTAACGATGTGATTTATGATATATTTTCAGATAATACTATTCTATATGGATATTACATGTCATGCCATTTCTGGTGGTATGTATAACGTCACATAACTC
>SNQJ01S0248704.1:0-12980 GCA_010110895.2 Picea sitchensis | reverse complement strand
CTTATTTCTTACGAGTCGATGAAACAGTAAATGCAATCATAGGATTGAGAGAAGAAATCAAAGAATCTGTAATTGTTCAAAAGGTATTAATATCTCTTCCTATGAGATTTGACCCTAAGATATCAACACTAGAAGAAAGATTAGATCTAGACTCAATAAGAATGGATGAACTACATGGAATCTTCACAGCATATGAAATGAAAATTGAAAAGAAAAATCCAGATATAAAATAAGCATCTTTCAAAGCATCCAAAAGGTCAAAGAAAAAGGGAAAGAAAAAGGAAAAATAACATAGTAGCAGCAGTGACATCTCGGAATATGATGAAGAAGTGGCCAACTTTTTCAGAAGATTGAACAAGGTAACCAATGATAGATATAGAGGTAAGTTTCCTTTGATTTGTTTTAATTGTGATGGTATTGGTCATTTTTATAACAAATGTCCTCATAAGAAAAATAAGAGGAATGATGAAGATTACTCAAATAGAAAACAAACATATAAAGGCAAAGGAACCACAAAGAAAGTTTTCAAGAAAATATTATGCACCAAAGAAGACATCTCATCATCATATGAGGATGAATCCAGTGACATTGGGACAGAAAGAAATATATTCATGGTAGTAGAAGAATCTAACAAAGAAGACACCAAAGAAGAATATGAAGAGGCACAAGTTGACTACCAAGAAGAATTGTTGTGTGCCATAGAAGTTATAATAAGGGAAAAGAGGAAAAACAAGAAGCTACAAGTGGAACTAGACAAGAAAGAAGACACTCAGGAACTAGAACAAATGATCACAAATTTGAAGGTTCAAATAGAAGAAGATAAAAGAATTGAAGAAGCACTCAAACAACAACTAGAAGAAAGAGACAAGATCATTGAAAATTTAGAAGAAAATATAGTCACATTAAGAAAGGATCTTAAAAAGAAAAATATGCAGAATATCTCAAAAGTTTTGGATGACATTATCATCAGTCAAAAACCTCATCATGACAAGTCCAGACTTGGATACAATCAGACAGAAAAGGGATCAAGCTCCAAAACAACAGAATAAGAAACATATCCAAAAATCTATGCAGAAACGATCAAAGGGGATAGGAAGATCTACAAGGAAGATTATTGGGACACTCCTCCACCGAGAAGATTCATATTTCAGAATCAACAACTGACATATAGGCCTCAAGAAGAAGAAGGATTCAGAAGAGAAACTCCTTTCAAAATATATTCAACTCCCAGGTATCAAACTATATTTTTTGGTTTATGTTATGCATGTAATAATTTTGGACATAAAGCTATGAATTACAGACCTAACAGCAAGAACATAAACAACCTTGAAATTCATACACAAAAGGGTTATCCAAGAAGGCCTAGTGAAACACAAAAAATAAGTTACAATAGGTTTGAATCATTGATCAGTGAAGTGTAATTCTACAAGTGTAACAACTTTGGACAGATGGCCAAAGATTGCAGAATGACAGTTCCTCCTAGAGAACCAAAACAGAACAACAATAGTCACAGATATGAACCTGAAAAGAGAACATGGATAAGAAAGTAGAATCAATATAGCAATGAAGAATGCACACTCTCTCTACAAGCGAAGCAGAAGAAACGTGGTTGGTATGTTGAAATTGGTTGTTCAAAAAACATGGCATGTGATAAAGACATGTTTCTTACATCAAGAAAGGAAAGATATGGATCAGTCTCCTTCGGAAATGATGATTCAGCTAAAATCATTGGAAAAGGCACAATCAGAATTGGAAACAAGAATACCAAGGAATAAAATGTTCTATAAGTAGAAGATATGAAACATAATCTTCTAAGTGTGAGTGAAATGTATGACCAAGGTCATAAAGTTACTTCAAATTCACAAAAGTGCGAGATAATAAAAGAACGTTCAAGAAAATTGATTGCAACAGTTGCAAGAACTTCAAACAACATATATGTACTAAGTGAAATTGGAAATGATAAGTGTTGTCTTGGAAATGAAGATGAAATTTGGATATGGCACAGAAGAATGGGTCACATACATTTTGATAACCTTATCAAAGTCAACAAAAATGAAGTAGTTAGAGAAATTCCCCAGGTTACGAAACCGACCAACACTTTATGCAAAAAATGTCAACAAGGAAAGCAAACAAAGACTAGGTTTAAATCAAAAGAATATTCAACGACAAGACCATTGGAAATTGTGCATATTGATCTTGTTGGACCAACTACAACGAAGGGTTTACAAGGTGAGAAATATTTTATGTTATCAATTGATGATTATACAAGAATGAATGCAATTTTCTTTTGCATGAATAAGTCAGAAGCTTTTGAAAACCTCAAGGTCTACAAGGAATTGGTTGAAAATGAAATGGATTCAAAAATAAAATGTTTGAGATCTAATAATGGAGGAGAGTTCACTTCAAAGGAATTTATGGACTGCTGCAACAAGCATAGAATAAAAAGGAAATTCTCCAATGATAGAACACCTCAACAGAATGGAGTTGTTGAAAGAAAGAATAGGGCAGTACATGAAATGGATCGAACAATGTTAATGGATTTCAAATTGACAGATATCTTTTGGACACATGTAGTGAATACAATGGTTCACCTTAAAAATAGAGTAATGCTCAGAAACAACACTAACAAAACTCCCTACAAGCTATGGAAAGGAAGACCAGCAAATGTGAAGCACTTCAGAGTATTTGAAGGAAATGCTACATCAAAAGAGAAGATGGAAGAATGGGAAAGTTTGACTCTCGTGTGGACAAATGAATACTTGTTGGTTACTCAAGTACAAGGAAAGAATACAATTGTTACAATCTGAGGTTGAACAAAGTTGTGGAAAACATCAATGTAACAATTGATAAAATAGGTGGACGAGAATTAAAGGAAGAAGAAAATGAATCAATGGAACAAAAATTTACGAAGAAGAAGTAGAAGATGAAAAAAAACTAGAAAGGGAAGATGAAGAGGATTAGACATAAGTATAAGAGAAAGTTCAACAAGTTCCTCCAAAGAGACCTAGCAAACGAGTACAGAAGAATCATCCTTCAGATCAGATTATCAGAAACAAATATGCAGGAGTTGAGACTAGAAGAAGAATCTTCTCACCAGAACAAACACACCTAGCACTCTCATCTATGATTGACCCAAACAGTTTTGAAGAGGCCAGCAAGGATGAATTTTGGAATAAATCCATGTATGAAGAATTGGATGAAATAGAGAAAAATGACACTTGGGAATTGGTTCCAAGACCAAAGAATAAGAATGTGATTGGCACAAAGTGGGTATTCAGAAATAAATTGAATGAAGATGGGCAGGTTACAAGGAACAAATCTATATTGGTATGTAAAGGATACACATGTTGGACACTTTAATTGTCTAAATAAATTGATAATTAAGGTGTTCAATATAAATTGTCAAACCCAGGGAAGTTTTGTTATTGCAAGATAATTGTGCACAGTCTATGCTAGATTGATGAAAGAAAAATCTAATCAAGTTGTAGTATTGAAAGAAACAGAGTTTTGAAATATGAACATTAACACAAGTTGCTGACACAACTGGAGTTCTAATCTACTATTGCAGAATTGGAACCACACTTTCATAATTGAAATCTAAATTGATGACTATATAAGAATCCTGGATTATCTGTTTTATTCTAATTTTCTATTTTATTCCTGCAGAAGGGAATTATGTGTTAATTGTCGAAAATAAATCTACTTTAATTACAAGAAGGAAATTCACACTTCTAATTACTTTTACTTGAAAGCCGAGTTTTACCTAGTGCAGAAATACGATTCTCCAACAGTATACAACACTTGACTTCTAATTCCCATGAGACACACTAATGCGCATTTGACAGGAAGGGACTGAACTGTAACAACAAGTGTACTCTAAGAATGCTAAATAGATTAATCACACAAATCAAATTAACTAATCTAAAACTCAAAACATCAAAACAGAGGGGAGTCTGTGAGGAAGGTGGGCCCTTTCCTTCTCACTGAATCCAATTGAAAATATGCTACAGTAGGTTAAAGAAACTCAATGCACTTATTTATTGATTCACAAAAAGGGTCCAGATACAATATGCTCTTTATTCACTCTCTGTTCCATAGCTATCTTTCAGTTCCTAATGATTACAAAAGCTATGTCATTTAAATATAGAGTCATTTAGTTCAAAAAATACTCAGAACAGCCTTGAGAATCCGAGATTCTCAAGTTGTTCGTAAGATACAAGAGATCTTCCATATTCACGAAATCTGGAAAAAGAATTAGCGTGATCCAAGACATATAATAGCAGAGGATCAATCTTTAGGATTCGTCTTTCAGGATCGGTGGCCAATTGTTGCAGCGAGTGTAACAACTTCTAGGATTGGTGCGCATCTGTTGCAGTTGGTGTAAAAGCTTCCAGGATTTGTGGTCGTCTGTTGCAGCAAGTGTGATAGCTTTCAGGAAAGGTGCACAGTTGATGTAGTCATGTAACAACATGCAGGACTAGCACACAGCTGTAGCAATTGGTGTAACAACAACGATCTTTCTTCAAGTCTTGGTTGTCTTACACGTTTTGATCATTAGTTGCACATTTATGGGTAAAATATGAGAAATTCTACTAATCAAATGTGTTAAGTAAATAAGAATATCAAAGCAAGATCAATGATTCATACCTTGGGAAAAAGGGTCTTAGCAAGCACTAAAGTAGGCATTTAGCATAGAAATGTTAAGGTTGAAAGGGAAAAAGATATAGTGAAAAAGGGACATTTTTGGGTCCTAACATGCCCCCCAACTGAAGACATTGCATGTCCTAATGCAAAACACTTTCAATCCTTACACTGAATCTGATTTAGGGAGGTGACTACTCCCATGAAAACTGCTAAGACAAATCACTAAGTACCGGTATGGAAAACTATGTGTACCCCCCAATATCTGTTATCTCAAAAACTTGTCCTTCTTGCCTTGTCTTCTAGAACAGAATTATTTTAAGTGTGTAACATAGGTTCTTGTGTTTGAGCTACTGGTGAACCAGTAGCTACTCTATTACGTTGAGATCTCATCTACCTTATTGGTTCTTGTGGAGCAGTAAGGTCATATTTTGTCTTGCCTGAGAGATTGACTGGTTCTTTAGGATGACCAGTGACTGGTACTTTCACTACTTTATACCTCGCCTGAAAAATAAATATTACCACATTCAAAGCACATGAGCTCTCTATTTTGGTCCATAACATCTTTTGTGAGTGATAATATGTCCAAGGCTATCCCCTCTCGATTCTTCTGATGAGAAACCTGCAATTCTTCCTTTAAGGAAGCCAACTTTGTTTTGAGGCTATCATTTTCATTTAATAGTTCAGTAATCCTAGAATTTTTTGTATCCTTGATCTTTTTCTCAATTTGAGAAAAAAATTGAGCAAGTGGCACATCCTCACTATTTTGTGTAACTGGTTCTGGTGTGGCAGATACACCCATGATTTTTTCCTTTGGAATAGTTGTTTTTGGCCTGACTAGTTCTTGTGGAATAGTATTTCTCTAGGTAGTTGGTTCTTGTGTCACATCTAAGTTTGGGATGGTTGTATATTGTGGAACAGTGTCATCCTGGGCAGCTGGTTCTTGTGTAATAGTCATGTTATTTGAGGGGACTGGTTCTTGTGTGGCAATCTCTTTAACAATGGAGGATAATGGATGAAGAATAGGTATTGCATGTTCTATATCTTTCCAGCCAACTGATGCTTTAATAGACCTCATTGACCGAGTTCCCCTCTTAGGTAAGGTAGAGACAAAAAAATGGTCCTTCTTTTTCATTGCTTCAGGAGAAGGAGGGTGTTCTTCAACAATCTCAGAAGGAGGGAGTTCTTCAACAATCATACAAGGAGGAAATTTTGGGATGTTGGGGTCTGATATAATCTATAATTCATCACTCATCGAGTGATGAGCAAAATCATCAAGTGGAGCCGATGATTCTGCTGTAACTTGTGTACATTCCTCTTTTAATGATAAAATGGTTTCTTGAAATTCCTTGCACAAGGTGAAACCTGAAATACATACCTCCATAAATTCTGGTAAGGTCTAAGTATGAGCAAAATCAGGACACTCTGTGGCAGCATCTGGTACAATCCTGTTGATGCCTCTCTTATATTTTCTTGTAGGATGACGTTTTATTTTCTAAGACGATTCAGTAGCAGTGACAGTAGGGGTCTGAACTGTTGTTGCAGCACGAGGAGGGTTGCTTCTGTCAATTTTCATCTAATATTCTCATCTAGATTGACGTTTGGTGTTCTGAATTCAGTCATTGGAAGATACAATAGGTGTTGGAACTATTGTTACAGAAACAAGAGGGTTTTGAGTTGTTGGTGGTGCCACGGGAGAATAATTTGAGGTACTTGCAGTTATAGTGGAGGCTGTAACTATTGTTGCATTGGATCACTCTAACCTAGTTCTTGTCCTGGGTAGTGTAAAGAGAGAAGGAAGGGTTTTCCTTTTCTTGGATTTAGGGGTCAGAGGGAGTTCTTGAACAAATGTTGTTGCAGTAGAGGGTTGTGACTCATGACTTGGTCCAGAGATTGCGCTGTCAACTGTTGACTCAACCACAACTAAAGGCATAGGGTTTAATTGTTTTGGTTCAATACTGTCGAGAGGTTTCTGAGTGGTGTGAGAGGTGCTTCTGATTTTGGGTTTGGTATTCGGAGATGACTTACAGGAAGTTATAGTCGGATATTTAACTGCTGGTGCAGTCGAGGGCACAGGGTTTGACTGTTCTGGGTCGGCTATAACAGTAGGCAAAGGAACTGGCACAAGAACTTCAGGTAATGGGTCATTAGGGATTCCCATTCCTCTATGAATCAAAAATCCTATGAGTTTGTGATTGGAAAGACAATTCATGGGGTTCTTGGATTTCTTGACAAAGTGAGCCATATTATGAAAGCAATGAAGAAGGTAATAGGGAATGTTTATTAGCTTCTGATGTCTCAAATGTGACAATAGAACAAAATCAAAAAATAAACAACTTGATATCTCCCTTTGAATGTAATGTACATTTTGATGAATTCTGATACCTTCCCCCATGGCTCTGGTAAGGAACTGACATATGCACCTCGACCTTTCGTCTTTACTCGCTCATTGCCCATGAGAAAACCCTTATGTGCGTTGGGAAATAAAGTAGGGAAAGTACCAGTCACTAGTCATCCTGAAGAACCAGTCAAGACAAAATATGACCTTACTACTCCACAAGAACCAGTAAGGCAGAGGAGATCTCAACGTAATAAAGTAGTTGTTGGTTCACCAACATCTCAAACACAAGAACCTCTGTTACGCACTTAAAATAATTATGTTCTAGAAGACAAGGCAAGAAGGACAAATTTTTTAGATAACAAATATTGGGGGGTAAACACAGTTTTCCATACTGGTACTTAGCGATTTGTCTTAGCAGTTTACATGGGAGGATTCACCTCCCTAACTTAGATTTAGTGTAAGTCTTGAAAGTGTTTTTCATGAGGACATGAAATGTATTCAGTTTGGTGGCATGTTAGGACCCATAAATGTCTCTTTTTGGATGTTTGTCTCTGGACTTTAGACAGAAAATGGACAATGCCTTTTCTGCTTCTTCTTGTTTCTGTTTAATCTGCAGAGTATCAATTTGTGAAGAAAAAGAGTTAATCATCTTTGTTTTGAAATCTTCTAACAGATTACCTATTTATTCTCTTGTTTCCCCTCCATTGGTTGATTTATGTACCCTTGAAAAAGTGGTATCCCTGGTAGTTGACTTATTCCTTGTAGATCCTCGAGAGCATCTATTACAAAGATATATCTCCCTTTCCCAACATATTCAACATATCTAAATAATCATCTCTAACTCCTTTTATCAAAATAGTTTTCAGAATGTCCTTACTCACATCTGGATGTCCAGACCTTTGTAGATTATACTGGAGTCGCTCAACAAAATATTCAAGGGTCTCGTCCTCCTTCTGAGACATTTTGAACAATTCCTCTCTTCTTTCCCTTGTTCAGCAGTAGTCGTGGTACTTGTTAAGGAAAAACTACCTCATTTTTCCCCATGTTGAAACATTCTCTCCTCCAAGGCTCATGAACCATCTTAACGCATTACCCTTCAATGTAGCTGGAAACAATTTAAGCTTATGTGTAGTGGTAGTCTAGTCATAGCTTCTACACATAATATCAAATTCAAACAGAAACGCATCTGGATCCTCTGTAGATAATCCATGAAAATTTGGCAGAGCTGAGAGAGGTATGTTTTTCATAGGAGCCATCCCTCGAGTGGGAATATTATAAATAGGAAATACCGGGGTAGAGATTGTATTTTCATCATTAGCCTGATATTCATTGTTTGGTGGATTCTCACAGTGGAACTCTTCTTCATTGTCCCCTTGATTTTCCATATGTTCTCTTTCTCTCCACTCAATATGGACAATGTCCCACTCTTCTTTAGTCACTATCTATCCGTTGATCTGATAAACCGCTTCTTCTGGATTTTCCCTATTCCAAACTACACTTCCTTGATCTTCAATATTCTCCAGTGTTTCTTGTTGATTTGTTGGTGACAAATCTTCAGCTTCAGCCCCTGATAAAAATGATGTCTCAAAATGGGGTAATTCTGATGACTGAGGAATATGTCTTCTTGGAGGGTTTGAAGGGTGAAAGATAGATCTTGAAGAAGAATCTACACTAGCTATAATCTCATCAACAAAGGTTGGCCTTCCTAGTGCAGGGTTCCTTCCTCCACATCCTATGGTACCTATAGGGTTAGTATTTTGGGGGATACACCCTCTTGTTCTTCGATTCATGCAGACTAATCATTCCTAAGAAAAGAAAACTAATGTTCTTACAAGAATCTCTAAGTATCTTCCCCGGCAATGGCGCCAAAATGTTGGGCACTTTAATTGTCTAAATAAATAGATAATTAAGGTGCTCAATATAAATTTTCAAACCCAGGGAAGTTTTGTTATTACAAGATAATTGTGCATAGTCTATGCTATATTGATGAAAGCAAAATCTAATCAAGTTGCAGTATTGAAAGAAACAGAGTTTTGAAAACTCAACATTAACACAAGTTACCGACACAGCTGGAGTTCTAATCTACTATTGCAGAATTGGAATCACACTTGCGTAATTGAAATCTAAATTGATGAGTGTATAAGAATCCTAGTTTATCTGTTTTATTCTAACTTTCTATTTTATTCTTGCAGAAGGGAATTTTGTGCTAATTGCCAAAAAGAAATATATTTTAATTGCAGGAAGGAAATTCACACTTCTAATTACTTTTACTTGAAAGCAGAGTTTTACCTAGTGCAGAAATACAATTCTCCAATAGTATACAACACTTGAATTCTAATTCTCATGAGACACACTGATGTGCATTTGACAGGAATGGAATGAACTGTAACATCAATTGTACTCTAAGAATGCTAAAAATATTAATCACACAAATCAAATTAACTAATCTAAAACTTAAAACATCAAAACAGAGGGGAGTATGTGAGGAAGGTGTGCCCTTTCCTTCTCACTGAATCCACTCGAAAATAGGCTATAGTAGCTTAAAGAAACTCAATGCACTTATTTATTGATTCGCAAAAAGGGTTCAGATACAATATGATCTTTCTTCACTCTTTGTTCCACAACTATCTTTCGGTTCCTAATGATTACAAAAGATCTGCTATTTAAAGACAGAGTCATTCAGTTCAAAACAGACTCAGAACAGCCTTGACAATCCCATATTCTCAAATTGTTTGTAAGATACAAGAGATATGTCATATTCACGAAATTCGAAAAAATAATCAGCATGAGGCAAGACGTATAACAACAGAGGATCAATCTTCAAGATTCGTCTTTCAGGATCGGTGGCCAACTGTTGCAACAAGTTTAACAACTTTTAGGATTGGTGCACATCTGTTGCAGTTGGTGTAACAACTTCCAGGATTTGTGTCTGTCTATTGCAACAAGTGTGACAGCTTCCACGAAAGGTGCATAGTTGGTGTAGTCATGTAACAGCATGCAAGACTAGCACATAACTATAGCAATTGGTGTAACAACAACGATCTTTCTTCAAGTCTTGGTTGTCTTACAAATTTTGATCATTAGTTGCACATTTATGGGTAAAATATGAGAAATACTACCAATCAAACATGTTAAGTAAATAATAATCTCAAAGCAAGATCGATGATTCATACCTTGGGGAAAAAGGTCTTAGAAAGCACTAAAGTAGGCATTTAGCATAGAAATGTTAAGGTTGAAAGGGAAAAATATATAGTGAAAAAGGGACATTTTTGGGTCCTAACAACGCATAGTTTGAAGGAGTCAAATTTGAAGAGACATGTGCTCCAGTTTCCAGAATGGAAGCAATTTTATTGCTCCTAGATTATGCATTCTCCAAGAATATTAGAGTGTATCATATGGACGTGAAATCATCCTTTCTGAATGGGGAACTTGAAGAAAAAGTCTACATTGAACAACCAGAAGGATTTCAGTTGTCAGAGAACGCTGATTATGTGTGTAAATTGAAGAAGGCCTTGTATGGTCTAAAACAGGCTCCTAGAGCATGGTACTCTAGACTGGATAAATATCTACAACAGGCAGAGTTCATAAAAGGAAGTGTTGAAAATAACCTCTACATCAAAGTAACTCAAGATAGTATTTTATTAATTGAAGTTTATGTTGATGATATTATTTTTAGAAGCAATGATGACAAGTTAAGCTAGAAATTTGCAAAGGATATGCAGAATGAATTTGAAATCTCATTACTCAGAGAACTATCCTTTTTTCTGGGTATTCATATATGTCAAAGAAACCAAGGAATTTTTACTTCTCAAACTAAGTATATCAGAGAAATGCTAAATAAGTTTGGAATGGAAGATTGCAAACCATTTACCACTCCTATACAAACCAGTTGCAAGTTGAGAAAATATGATGATTCAAAGTCTACAGACCAGAGGCAATACAAGTAAATGATTGGTATCTTACTATATGTGAAAACATCTAGACCAGATGTAATGCAGGCAATTGGACAAGTGGCACGATTTCAAGAAGCACGAAAGGAATCACATGTATTAGGAGTGAAGAATATTTTTCATATATCTCAAAGGAACATAAGAGTTTGGATTATGGTATCCAAAAGGAAAGGATATATCACTTATTTCCTACACAGATGATGATTGGGAAGGTTTCATTGATGACCGACGAACCCGGTGATGCACCCAGTGATGCACTGCATGACGAAGCACATTCCAATAAAGCATGACTTTATATGGGAACAGGTTGCAGATAATAACATCAAAGTTGAATATGTGGGTACAAAAGAACAAGTGGCAGACATCTTTACAAAACCACTTCCAAGAGAATCCTTTGAGTATCTTCGCCAGAGACTCAGATTAATTTCTACTCCAAAATGAATGATTTTGAATGATTATATTATATGTCTTAGATCTACATGAGGAAGCACCATAAAGAGGACAATTCAGGTTGGGAGAATAGTTTCACAAAGAGTTCAGTTAGGGGGATTATCCCCACAAACAGTTCAGTTAGGGGGAGAAGCCCCATATGGAAAGATACCTTTTCCATTGATGACAAAGGGGGAGAGATTTATCAGATGCAGGATTAGAGAAAGAGAATAGAGGCATGATTCCAGGGGGAGCATGAGTGATATGAATTCAACATTGCATCATATTATTTCCATCAATTCCAAAGGGCGAGATTGTTGGTTATTTGGGTTGGTTTTCATTGATGTCAGCCCTTAAAGAAAGTCCGGTATAAATTTTTGGTAGCACAAAGGTTTGTGTAATGTACCCAAGCTTGTTTCATGGATAATGGTATGAGTTTTGATATATTTGTAGGTAATACTATTCCATATGGAGAGTACATATCATGGCATTTCCAGCGGTATGTGGAACGTCACATCACGCTTAGAGAGTTATGGCCATGTGAAGTTAGAGAAAGGTTTGGGCAATGGACCCAAGTTTGTTTGACAGATAATGGTATGAGTTTTGATATATTTACAGGTAAGAATATTCTAGATGTATAGTACATGTCATGTTATTTCTAGTGGTATGTGTAACATCACATAACTGCTCACGGTTAGAGAGTTATGGCCATGTCCCTCATGAGTCATCTAGAAGCTCCAAAAAGTCAAAGTAGTCAAAGTGGTTTAAGAGAATTTAGAAGGTAAATAATAAAGTGAAGTGATGAGTGTACTATAAGTGAAAGTGAATACAAAATAAATTGTGTAAATAATAAATTTAATGGATAAATTACTAAGTGGACAAGTGGTTAGAAGTGGATTAAGATAGTTAAAAGGTAACCCCTTGAGGAAGCCACATGAAAGTATAAATAAGAGGCAAGGATCTCTCATTTTAATTACACTTGAGAATATTGAATAAATATAGTGAGTGAGGTAACCAAAGGATATATAAGCCTAATTTCAGAGGGAAGGTGAAGTAAAGAAGACCAAAATTCGAGGATAAATTATTTTGATGATGTTTTCTAAGGTATGTTATTTACAGGTCATCTCACCATTTTCACAATAACTGTTTTTTCTAGAATGATTCATACCATGAAATTGGGAGGCTATTGAGGAAACATGTCCAAGTAGCTCTGATACAAATTTCAGCTTGTGGGTCATTGTATTTTGGGAGTTACACGCTATGGAAAATAGGGTTTGTGGCTAGTCCTAAAACTAGTCTAAAACATGTGTTTCAGGTAAAAATGTCATAACTTATTCATAACAGATCCAAATTCTGTAAGACCAAATTTATTGGTTAGATTACAGTCTCTAGTATTATGTGTACAATTTTCATATCAATACAACAAATATTTTGTGCGGGGCATTCTCTACAAGTTCGCTCTCTAGAATAAGCTACAATTCAACAAGGTATACCATTTTTTCTATAACACATTTTATGAGAGGTTACAAGTAGTGAAATATGGAGGAATTTCATTAAATACACTGAAGAACATTGTGTACCATTTTTAGATCTTTATTCATTAGAGGTACATAGTTATG
>SNQJ01S0248703.1:0-12980 GCA_010110895.2 Picea sitchensis | reverse complement strand
GATGCTATATAGATTAATTCCTTAAAAACCTATAATACTTGTAGTATAATGCTTTTAAATTTTAATGCTTAATTAGTGTTATTGCTTTAATGATTATGCCTTAAAATCTTTTAATGCATGGATTGACTCGCTTGTGATAAAGGTGGGTTAATTACTTCTTGGTTATTTAATGGTTGATTCTCATTTAATAGTTTAATGATTGCTGGCTAGTTGGGGAAGTTTTAGGATTAAAACGGGTATGCATATTTCACATGCTAGACTAGGTAGCCGTGAATGTCTTCGATTTAGACCTTAGACTTGTGCGCAATAGGAATTTATGTGTAAATGATTGATGGATCCCAATACCTTCTTGCATTATAGACTTATCAATTATGATTGGATTGACAACACTTGCCCGAGGTAGATAGAATGAGTGGTTTAATGTGCCATTAAATATTGTTGATGATGGATTGATTTAGAGCCATATTATTACTGCGAGGTTAATTAAAGTTAGTGTGTGATTATTTCCTTCTGTGTAAGGAATCCTATGCTGTATCAAGAGTCTCGGGCCCTTTAAAGGCAGGTTTTCCACTCTTGAGACACACCTGACAGAGATTAGTAGTTTATGCCTGAGCAGACGACCAGGAGCCTATCTGACCTTCTCTCTCCCCAGAGAAGAGAACTAAGATTAAACGCCCTGTTTTCCTGTGCAGGAATAGTAAAATACACTACTATGGATTCTTCCCTTGTGTTCGTACCGTGCATAACCCAGTATGTCGTTTATGCTTGCTGTTATTTCTTGTACGCCTTATGTCTATGATTGTTTATTGTTTGCAGTCACCTGTTGTGTGCCTTAAGCCTTCCGGTTGTGTTCATCATGGTTGCGACACAGAGTCGAATGCGTTAATTGTTTCCCTTATACACGCGCACACACTCTTTTTAAACGCACACACAAAAAAATTTGCACTAGTTGCTAGAGTTGTGTCATCGTAACGAGGGGGTCGTTACAGTCTACCTTTGGAAAGTGGCATCATTCTAGATTTGGCTACACGATTGAGAAAGAAGAAAGTCAAACAATGTATGAAAACTAAAGAAAACATATTTCCTATTTTTGTTGACCATGATCCCTATAGGTATCATGAAATGGTTCATCTCTCTTCTTCTTTTCTTTTGCCAAGGATGAATAATTTCCAAATTTCAGAACTTCTCGTAATGTTTGTAACTTTGTAGCCATTATTATAGAACTCTTGGTCTTTTTAGTAGACAATCTATTGTTTGGAGAAAACTCTGTTTTCTTTATAACTCCAAAGTTTTAACTATAATCATATACTGACACAACTGGGGCACCCATGTATGATTCTATAATCTCTTAATATAGTTTGTTCCTATTGGAAGAAAAAAATAACTATGGTCAATCAACCATGCCAAAAGTGCATGAATTTCTTTGGACATTGACAATGAATTATAAATACCAAGTTACAAATGTTGTTTGAAGGGCCCATCTAGAAAAGTTCTCACTTTTCAAATTATAGGATATATCTAGCTTCTATCTAGTAGGACCATTTGATATGTGGTTACTATTTGAACAGTCAACAATATCAAAAGCATTTGAAAGATTTTTCCATCTAAACAATCATGCATGTTATTGAATAAATATACTCTGTTCTTTTCTTGTAGTGTTGTACATGTTTTGTACTTCTTGAAGCTCCTCTAATGAAGCTACTTGCTTATTTTAATCCTCCACTTCCTTACATTTCCAAGTTAAAAAGTTGTCTCTATCCAAAGGAAATACAAGTACAAACTTCTTTTGTATTCACATATTTAGTACATTCAATCCAACCACAAATTCAAACAATCAATTCATTTCTACCTATTTTTTACACAAAAGTCAAATCTATTAGTGGCAAATAGTGATTTTCCTTAAGTACACACTCTTTGAAAAAATTGATGCCATGCATATCATCCCTCAATATCCAAGGCACTGAACAAAGTGGAAATTACTACCTCTTCCAAATAGTAAGATTATCTCAACATACATGATTTTCAAATTCTATCATGATGGTTCCAAAGTTTCAACCGAATAGCTAAGAGAGTGGAGTGTCCAAGATAAACATCACGCTATATGACCCGTGGTATTAATATGTTTAATGCCAAAGCTGATTACTAAAATATGGTAAGAGAGAATAGACATTAACATGTTTAATGCCATGATACTATTGAAAATATGGTAAAGGAGTTGAAACATAGCTTAGGGTTTAGAGATAATATTGTGTTTAGCATTAGGAAGAGTGAGGGAGACTAGTGTAGCTCCCCAATTGGTGACATTTATATGCAAGTCGCCTTTTTGAAGGTGAAAGAAACTTGGACCATTAGACCAACATAGATAAATGAAAAATATCATTTACTCTGTTGTTGTATAGAATCAAACCGACGATTCTTGCACAGCGTAAATCAAATTCTCACGGAGGAAGGAACTTACTATGAATGTATGTAGATTATAAGAATACAGTGTTAATATTCTAGGTACAATTGGTACCATTAGCCCTCATAATATAATTTTCGGTAATTGGAAAAGTCCATATAAAGAAAAAAAAAAAGATGGTTGGTTATAACTTCGGTACAGAACCTGTTACTATTCCATGTCTTGGTTTAGAAAGGACAGATCAGACATTAATAAAACCAATTTCCATCATTGTGTTCTCCATGTCCAACAAGTAATATTCATCCAAATGGTGTTATGTCGATTTCATCAAAGTATTTTAATGGATAGGTAGAATTACAATTTTATCATTAGAAATTGTAGTGAGGAGTTGTTACAATGAAAAAAGGGTTGAAAATCCATTTACAATATTAGAATTTGCAATTTCATTGTCCAAAATTGTGATTTTCATCCCCTAAAATATTAATATAGTAAACAAGCAGTCTGTAATGTATTAATAGTTATAGTGCATCTCGTAGTTATCAGGATAGTTAATAGGTATGCACTTTCTTGCAAGTTTATTCCATGCATTCAGTATGGAGTGCTATTAGACCTAATCAAAATATCTCAGATTAGTCTATCACACATAAGTATTTTCAACCTGCAAACCCACAATCCCCTGTTTTGTAAAACCCCTTTTCTACCTACCAACCAATTTAGAGTATGCACCTTTGGAGGTTTAAATACCTCTCAGAGTAAAGGAGATGAGATTTTAAAGTCCACGGTAAGCTCCCACCCATATTCAAAACCTAAATCACCGTTTCCCCCATCGAAGCTATGGTAAGAAAACTTAAAGCTAAATCACATCTAGATTCACCTTGTTCCCCATCAAAGTTGTGGTAGGTGAACTTAACAGATGGCCTCCTTTCTCCCCTATATTCATTCACTTTCAATAGCACATTTTCAAAGCCTCTCAACCCTCCTGTATTCATTCATACCACCAAATTGTCATCAATACACAATGCACACATATATGTAACCCAACATGATCTATTCACATACATGAATATTTTTTACAGGACTCTAGTTAGCCACATAAATGAAAAAAATGGAAAGGGCGGGATACATTCACAATGGAGAGTGTTATTTCCATCGTTCTTGGCCAAATGGTAGGTTTCCCCGTTTAGCATAAGCTGTGCATTCTCGACTCTCAAAGGAGACCACGACCCGAGAATGGCACCAAGATGGAAGGAGCCTAGACTCCGTTAAACATTGTAATAATCAATATCATCATCACGAGGTCCACCATATCCCATTGTAATGCACATGCAACAAACTCCATCCTAAAACTAGAGATCCAAAGCCCATGTGGAAGGAAAATTTGTGAAAGTTAGCATGAGTACGTGAGGGGTATGAAAAAATTCTTCTTGTACACAAAAATAGAAATACTAATACATAGATACATTTGATTTGATAAGGCAGAACTATGAAATTTTATGGAAAAATTCTTGCTATACCACATAGAAATGCTAATACTATGGAAGTTTATGGAAAAATTCTTGTTGTACCAAATAGAAATGCTAATACTATGAAAGTTTATGGAAAAGTTCTTGTTGTACCAAATAGCAATTCTAATACATAGAGACATTCAATTTGATACCATGTATGAAGCTAAAGATTTGTGTCCAAGAGAAACATCTGCTATATGACTCGTAGACATTAATATGTTTAATGCCATGAGATTACTAAAATATGGTAAAAGAGAATAGACGTTAACATGTTTAATGCCATGATACTAATGAAAATATGGTAAAGGAGTTGAAAAATAGCTTAGGGTTTAGAAGTAATATTACCTTTAGCATCAGTAAGAGTGAGGGAGACCAGTGTAACTCCCCAGTTGGTGACATTTATACGCAAGTCACCTTTTTGAAGATGAAAGAAACTCGGACCATTAGACAAACATAGATAAATACAAAAACACTCCTGGTATATAGAATCAAATGTGACAATTCTTGCACACTGCAAACCAAATTCTCATAGGAAGGAAGAACTTCACTGCTATGATTGTATCATGTAGATTATAAGAATGCAGTGTCAATATTCTAGGTAGAATTGGTACCCTTAGCTCTCATAATATAATTTTTAGTAATTGGAAAAGTCCATATAAAGAGAAAAAAAAAAAAGATGGTTGGTTATAGCTTCGATACAGAACCTGTTACTATTCCGTGTCTTGGTTCAGTAAGGACAGATCAGTCATTAATAAAACCAATTTCCACCATTGTGTTCTCATGTCCAACAAGTAATATTCATCCAAATGGGGTTATGTTGATTTCATCAAAGTAAATAACACCGGTGGTAGATTCTATAGAATCAAAAGCATGAGGTAAGAAAATTTCCATGTTTATAATAACTGAAACCTTTTTTTAGTACAAAAGATTAATATGAAGAGAAAATAACTTTGTTTTTGGCAAGAACGACATGTATCTTACCTGTAAGATATTAGATTTGGGTTACACAACAAATAACAAAACAAACAAAATGTATACAATCAAATTTGATCATGCTTGTATTCATATGACATGAATATGCATTTGTCCCCACAGTTCACTCTTTCCACTCGACCTTCAATGTAGGTAAGACTCTAAAAGTGGTTCATGAGGAGCTCTCCACTCTGATTTGAGGTGCCATGGTGAAATACCTTTAAGATCATTGTCAGTACCATAAAATTAGGGTGAAATAACTCTTAATCATTTCCATTACTAGAAAATGGAGGCGAAATACCTCAGAATCATTGCATTTACCAGAAAATTGGGGTGAATGGGAGGATCTAGTTCAAATTTTAAGGGGATAAAATGGATTTCCATGCTCTTCCTTCACAAATATCCATGGGCTAAGGGTTTTGCCTATAATTTTTTGAAAATAAGCTTGGGGCCTGTATTTAAATCCCTCAAACCACTCATGTAAATAATTAATTGTCAAATTCCAAACCCTAATTTAAGCCATGGTGAGGGAATTTTTCCCCTAAAATCACCCATGGACTACATCAATAGAAAGTTTAAATGTGTGAATCCATTTCACCATGGAACAAATTATACTGACTTATAGCTACATCGTGGATGGCTTTGTGACTTGATTAGTGAAAAAACCAAATATGAGATAAAAACAAGTATTAGGGTAACATCACATTCCACAATTTCTTGAAAAGGAGACATAACCAATGTGATCAAGCCGTGATGATTAGCTAGGAATTATTTCCATTATTGGTATTTCATGGAAAATGGTATGGGTGAAAATGGGGAATGTTGGGGAGATTTTTAACTATGAGGACAAAGCCTATGATAAATTTGTTTGACTACCATTAAGGAGGATGAGGTGATAACTATAGTCCTAGATTTAGTAATTATGGTTAAACAGGATTCTCAGTTGAGGGAATAGTGGTGTGTCATATGGACTAAACTTGGATCTAGGATGGTAGTGTTTGAGATTCAATGATCTTTGACAACCACAAAAATGTTCTACATCTTGGGAGAAGTGTCCATTGCTCATAAAAGAAGGCCTTGGGAGGAGATTGATGGTACAATGCATGACAGTCAAATGAATGTGTACAATATTTACGAAAAGAGAATTAAGAGGGTTTATGGCATGCATGATAAGTGTTTCTATATGTAGTGGAGGAAAGGAGTCATTTAATAGAACCACGGATGAATGAAAAGGTACATGAATCTAAAGAAGTAGATGAGAATAAGGAGAGAATATGTGCCACTTCCCCAAATTTTGTTCTCCTGTAAGAACTTTCTTTTAAATGATTGATTAAGATTATCAAAGTCAAGGATTTCAACCTTGGAGTGTAAATAGGGAAAATAACTAGCAATTAAATTTATAGAGACATAAATGTATAGATATCTTATGGATAACTATACATGGAATATGAACTGATTAGTATAAGGTTGAGTGATTGAACATAGAACTAACTAAGATGAAGTTATCATATGCATAAATATTTTAATACTTGGATGGGTAAAACTACTAACATCATGCCTCACAATTGTTTTTCCAAGAGGTCATATGGTTTTAATTCGAATATTAATCCTTTAGATACAAATGGAGGTGGAAGAATCATGGAGGTTAAAATCACTCAAGTATTATCCCATCTAGGTTTAGTACTACCATTCAAGTTTCCTTGATTCACCATCTTGGGATAAGAGTAAAAAATACATGGATACATTTTGAATCCAAGAATCAATATGTTCACAATCAATGTCACCAAAATACCTAGACAAGGTAATATTGGACTTTAAGCCTAGATATTCTAGAGTGATTGATGAGGGCCCCTTTAGTTGGGTTAGGGATTGCAACACTTTCTCCAACAGCAGTGGTACTCTAGAAGTTGTAATGAAAGAAGCCTTTGAGATGTGCACTAAAAGGTAAATTTATCTTTCTAGGTGCCACATAGTAGACCCATTGAGAATATGGTTGTTTTGGTATGTCACAAATTTGATTAGAGACTTCAATAGAGTTTGTTTTTCTTTTTTGAATAGGATTGCATAGATTAAGGAAAACTTTTGGAAGTGGAGGAGAATGCCTCCAATAAGTTGGTTTTGTAGGAGTAGTGATCCAATGAGGGTAGGCCTCATGATAGGTGTAGATCAATCTTTAGGAGATACATGGATTTGAACTTCTAAGGTAGGAATCATGATGGGTGTAGGTCAATCTATAGGAAACTTCTGCATACAATATTTAGAAAACACAAGGTGAGAGACATAGAGAAGAACATTTGGGGGAAAAATGAACTCCTCTAGCTCTTAATTTCTTGTTATATTTATATTAAAAATGCTTCAATTAGATTTGACCAAGTCACACACAATAAGACCCATTTATTTAAGTCTCAAGCTCTCCACTACATTAAGGCCATTTATTTCATAAAAAATATAAAGGTAGACATTAAGCATCTTGCTAAGGGGAAAAGACCCTTAATCCTCATAGTTTAATATTGGAATGGTTAAATGGGAGGCCCTTTTTTCATGTACTTGTCAAGGATATATATTCAATCAATTCATGTCATAAGTATCCTATATATGGTAGGAATTGCTGAGAGTGATACATGTTCTCATTTAGATGGTGATATAAATAAGGTAAAAATTTACATAACTAATTATTTGGCATAGGCATAAGAAAAAAAAATAAGCATAAGCATATTTTCAAGCATCTGTATCTTTATACATAACTAATTATCACATTTAGATGGTGATATGAATAAGCATCTTTTTTAAGTTATTTGGCATCATTCTAGAGTAAAAATAAGTAAATGGGCATAAGGGAAAAAAATTAGGGATCCTTCTCAAGTTGGTTTTTGATCTAAGAATTAGGGCAAGCCTGACCACTTGGTAAGTCTTAGAGTTGTTTCTAAGAAAGTGTGAGGAAAGGATAATAGTAGCTAGATTTTATTTCCCACTTTTTCCAAAGATTTTTGATATAGTCCTTTGAATTAAGCTTTGAAAAAAGAATGGAGAATGTAAGAATTCAAAGTTGAGTGCAAAAGAAACAATTTTAGACCTGAGTGTAAGGTGAGTGGTGCCATAAATAGTAAAAATGGAAACAATAAAAGGTCAAAATGGATAATAATATAAGAGTGAAACAGTGTTGGCTATCCAAAAGCATTTACAATTGCACACACTAAGAATATTAGATACATATATGGTGGGTGGTGAAAGAAAACAAGATTTGGGTCCTTTTGGGTTTTCTATTTATAAAATAGAACATACTATCTAAAAACATTGCCCTCTTTGGTACATCAGACACTATTCAATGTAAAAACCAAATGTGGGCCAAGGTCAATTGTGAAGTTGGGAAGCTAAAAGACTAAACTTCACAACATCTTACAAAAATAATTTTATATAATAATCTAGTTTTGGGAAGCCTTACGAGATGGTACCTTAGAAGAAGGAAGTTAAGAGATTTCAAACATTGTTTTATTAAAAAAATCTATGAATTAAAATACAAACCCTTTATCATATGATATTATACTTATTCAAGTATGTTAGCGTTGTTGATTCATGACATATAGAGATTTAAAATAAGACATCACGATAAGAGGTTGACCGATCATATTGATAAAAAAATATGATATTTTTCCATTTAATTTTAATTTTTTCGTCCTTACTTTTTCTATAATAGAATTTATTAAAATAATCCAATATACGGATCTTTAAGATTTCAGTGATTGTTTTCTTTATTATTGAGCCTTATAAACTATCACAACCGAAGGGGATGATTTTAGGGGCTAAATTTTGCTCAAACATTCATTTTCCATGTTTTTCAAAAACAAGATTAGCTATTTTAAAATGGTTAGCCCAAATTCTATAGGATAAAATTATTTTTCCTTAAAATAAGCCAAATTTTATAAAAATATATAAAATCCTTAGAAATTTGAATATTTTTACAAAAATATTGCTAATCATTTATAGTTGGCATATGAAGGATTAGTAAAAGATTAGGTTTCACACATTTTTGAGCGAAATTTTCATCCTTAAAATCATCCTTGATCTGTAACCTATATGAAAAGCGAAATGATCACATCTACGTATTTATCTTAGTCTTAGACATCATATTTAAAAAACTATACATGTATATACATATTAACTAAACATTAAAATATAGCAAAGGTGGTTGCATAGTGCATGCCTTCCAAACATTAAATTAAGCGAGGCTGTCGTAGAAACTACAACATTCTTAATCTTAGACATCATATTTAAAAATTATACATGTATATACATATTACTAAACATTAAAATCTAGCAGAGAGTGTTCATGAAAATTGCATGTCTTTAAACATTAAAATATAGCAAAGATTGTACATGAAAACTATAACATTCTTAATCTTAGACATCATGTTTAAAAAATTATACATGTATATACTTATTAACTAAACATTAAAATATACCAGAGACTATCCATAAAAACTACAACATTGATAGGAGAAGGTTTTCCACACAGTCTAGTCGAATTAAAGGCTATATGCTTGGTTGAGGCCGGTTTTGAGCCTTTTAGGTATTACTAAAGGAGAATTTGGCGCGGGTGGCCAACTGTATTAAGCCGTGCGTCACATCCATGCCGTACGGTCATTAACCACCAGCTGATAAAAAATACAAAATTTACATTTAAAACATATATTTTAAAACATAGAAAAGAGTGTTCATGAAAACTACATGCCTTTAAACATAAAATCTAGCAATTGTCCATGAAATTTTGCCGTCAAAATTTTGGCCACCACAGCCCGATCTTTAAGTAAAATATAGTAGAGATGCGTCCATCAAAACTAAAACGATGACGGAGAATGTTTTCCACAATCGGTAGAGATTAAAACCCGCGGCGTGGTTTTAGGCGGAGTTTTTGACATATTTTTGGTACGTGACTCTGCGGAGAATTTGGTGGTGTAGCCCTATGACAAACCGCGGGTACCATACGGCATAGCCGCGGGGTTGTACCGCGAACCCTCACGGTCCAAAAGAAAAATACAAAGATTTACATTTAAAACATATATTTTAAAACCTATATGACATTAAAAGTATAGAAACTTAAATGTTGTTTGTCGTGTTCACGCTCGCAAACGCAACGAAGAACCCTGTGCTCATGACCTCCCGGAAACCAAATATGCGCTACCTCCTCAAAGATGAGCTCACGACCTCATGACCTCTGCTCCCAATAAACGACAACAAATTTTGTGAAATGTTTCAATATCGATGTGTGGTTAATATAAACAATCTTTGAAAGATAGTTCAATAAACAAGTGTTCGTAAACTATCTTTCGGCCGAAAGATATTTTGGCCGAACAATTGTTTGACCGAAAAAGGATTGTCGGAAAGAAAATATCTGGCCGACCAAATTTATTTGCTCACAAATCGGGGTGGATTGTGGACCGTTTGGTTGGCCGTTTATTTTTAGAGAAAACAATATCTTTCGGTCGAAAAAGATTATTAGTTCAGCCGAAAAATGTTTTTCGAGGTCTGGAATTTGATTGTCATGAAATTGTAACCCACCTCAGTGATTTCACCCATAAATCAATTGAACCATCTATTGAAGGGTGTTTTGCAATTATGGGATTATAAACAGTCGAGAGGAAGATGTTCGCGAGGACGAAGTGTTGAGAATGGTTTGGCCACCCCTAGGAAACACATGAATTTAGAAGGATTCTTAGAAACCATGAGGGGTTAATAAGTGGAACAAAACCTATATATTCTCCGTGACCTCCAAGGTGCTCACAAGGATGAAGTGATGCAATGGTTTTGGCCACACTTAGGAAGCACATGAATTTAAAATATTCTTAGAAACCATGAGGGAGTTAATAAGTGGAACAAAATATCTATATTCTTCGTGACCTCTAATATGCATCGGAACAATTATCAATGCACTTCCCTTACTGCAATAAATATGAATACCCTTGTCCAAGAGAAGCAAAAAATTGATGAGTTTGAGGTTGACCTTGTCCAATAGAAGCAAAGAATTGATGAGTTGGAGGTTGAGTGCAACATGCCAAAGAATGTGGTTATCAACTTGACTGGCAATCAACAACCTCTAACCATAGAATGACTACAAATTTAGTCCAGTCAGAGTTAAAGGAGGAAGACACGGTGCATCTAGAGGGTATGGATCTTGAGAATGAGAATTCTCTTCCCACCAATCATGGGTAGGAAAAAGTAGCCAACCCTTTATTTTTAGATAATTTCAATGTTCACTAAATCAACTAGAATATTAGGAGTTTTCTTTGAGTTATATATACACCTTAGCAAAAATTATTAGGATGTAATATTGTAAAATGGTATAAGTTTTCCTTTGAAGTTTAGGAAAGATGCCTATCAAGCCTAAAAATATCTAAACAAATGCTTTTGTAATTTGCTATAGGTTTTATAATATATGTTTCCTATTTCCATATATATATGTGTCTATGTGAGAGAAAGAAGAGGTAACATCTCATCAAATAACAAATTACTAATGTTCGTGGGGACAAAGTGTTGAGATTGGTTTGGCCACCCCTAGGAAGCACATGAATTTAGAAGGATTCTTAGAAACCACGAGGAGTTAATAAGTGGAACAAAACCTCTATATTCTCCGTGACCTCTAAGGTGCTCACAGAGATGAAGTGTTCACAATGGTTTGGCCACCCCTAGCAAGCACATGAATTTAAAAAGATTCTTAGAAACCATGAGGAGTTAATAAGTGGAACAAAACCTCTATATTCTTCGTGACCTCCAAGATGCATGAGAACAAATATCAATGCACTTCCCATACTGCAATAAATATGAATACCTTTGTCCAACAGAAGCAAACAATTGATGAGTTGGAGGTTGACCTTGTCCAATAGAAGCAAAAAATTGATGAGTTGGAGGTTGAGTGCAACATGCCAAGGAATATTGTTATCAACTTGACTGGCAATCAACATCCTCTAATCATAGAATGACTACAAATTTAGTCCAGGCAGAGTTAAAGGAGGAAGACACAGTGCATCTAGAGGGTATGGATGTTGAGAATGAGAATTCTCTTCCTACCAATCATGGGTAGGAAAAAGTAACCAACCCTTATTTTTTCACATAATTTCAATGTTTACTAAATAAACAAGAATATTAGGAGTTTTCTTTGAGTTATATACTTGCAAGTTTTATAGCAAGAAATATTAGTATGTAATATTGTAAACTGGCATAAGTTTTCTTTGAAGTTTAGGAAAGATATCTATCATGCCTAAAAATATCTAAAGATATCTATCATGCCTAAAAATATCTAAACAAATTCTTTTGTAATTTGCTACTGGTTTTATAATATATGTTTCCTAATTTCCATATATATCTGTCTATGTGAGAGAAATAAAGAGAGAGAGTAACATCTCATCAAATATAAATTACTAAATGCAATATCTATCATTAGTATAATGGATATGCCATGCCTAATACATGATTGTTTTTAAGGACCCCCTTCACTAATTAATAATTTTTATTTTGTTTTTGATATACATGATTATAGTTTATATCATCTAAATGCTTAGTTTTTTTGGTTTATTTATCAAAATTTTAAATAAAATTAAATAGAGAAATAATAAAGAGCAACCATAAATAAATACAAATCCTTTATTGTGTTTAATTTATTTAAAAAACAAAATGTTTAATCATCCAAATTCATAATCTAATTGATTGGTTAAAAAAATAAGCAAATAAAAAATCTTTAAAATTTAAGATAAATCATTTTACAAGCTTTTTTTTAAATAGTTTTAATTATAAATAATTATTTTTTATAGAACTTTTAATATATTATAGTTATCAAAAATAAATTTACTAAATTATTAAATATGTTTTTTATTTATTTTTATAATTGTATAGGAAGTTTATTTTAAAATTTAAGATAAATCTCGTTATAGGTTTTTTTTAATTAATTTTAATTATGAATAATTTTTTTTTTTTATAATTGTATGACATTAATTGTATAATAAAAAATCTTTAAAATTTAAGATAAATCATTATATAGATTTTTTTTTTAATTAATTTTAATTATAAATAATTAATTTTTATAAAAATTTTAATATATTATAGTTATAAAA
>SNQJ01S0248702.1:0-12981 GCA_010110895.2 Picea sitchensis | reverse complement strand
GCCAAGTCAAAGAAATATTTTGTCTTTGTCGAATTGATATGTGACCTTCCCTCCACTGATACAGAAACTAAGGCAGAGGATTCTTTTCCTAATGAGTCTCTCTTTCTGATCAGTTCAGATGACATACGGTATGGATAACTTATAATTTATCTCCAAACCCAAACTTTTTGGCATGATATTTCTCATGTAGATCTTCATTGAATCCAATATCAATCCCGTCAATACATTATCCTCAGTGATACTCTTTATCGTCATGGTATTGATTCCATATTTCGATGATTTCTAACCTATGATGAAGCTGAGAAAACTTTAAATGACTATCATTCCGGAACATGTAGTGACCATATGTCTGGGTATTCCACTTCCCAAAAGATCTTATGAGGTGGTTACTTCTAGCCTTCATTGTTTAAGTATTGCATTACTACCATTCAGAAATGCCACACTTGTCAAACATATAACAATAAGATTCAATCACATCCTTATTCTCTTTAACCTGTAGTTTATGTTGGTCCATTCACTAAATGGGGAATTGACTTCATGAAATGTAACCCTCACTCAGTCGAGGGGCATGGATACATTATTGTAGTTGTGGATTATTTTACTAAATGGGTCGAGGTGATTCCTATATTTGATAATACTGGGAAAAATGCAGTGTTGTTCATATTCAATCATATCGTCACTAGGTTTGGTGTCCCTCAATCCATCATCATTGGCCATGGTATCCATTTTCACAATTTCATGATGTTTGAACTTACCGATAAGTGGGGTCTTCGACATCAAAACGCAACCCCTTACTATCCATAGGCCAATGGCCAAGTTGAAGCAATCAAAAAAGTTCTAACTACTATTCTTTGACGAATGGTAGGAATTCACAAGTCAAGATGGAACACAATGTTCTTTTAGGAATTATGGGCCTATCAAACATCCATTAAATCTTCCGTAGGGTTCACACCTTTCCGGTTAGTATATGGTATCAAAGTTATTTTGTCGATTGAATGTGAAATCCCATCTTTGAAACTAGTTGTCGAACTTATCCCTAACACCTCAGCCAAAGAAGAGAGTCTATTGTATCTAATACAATTAGATGAGACTCGTCGTGACACTACATTAGTCATAAAAACCTAGAAGAAACATGTCAAAGCTCAATACGACAAGCATGTCAAACCACGTGTTTTTCCTGAGGGTGATTTAGTTCTCCTTTACGAATAAGATCGTGACTTATTAGGGGTCGGTAAATTCAAGCCCATGTGGCATGGCCCTTATATCATTAAACAAGTGTTGGAGAAAGTGGATTATGAGTTGGTGGATTATGATGGAATTCCTTTAGGTGAACCCAGAAATGGGCTTTACTTGAAGAAGTATTATGCTTAAAATATTTTTTGCATGAGTGCTTTGTATTTTTAGTGTATCATACTCTAGTGTATGATTTTTCATTTCTTGTTCTACCTTTAATTTTCTTACCTTTCCTTGTGCTTGGTTTCTAGATGTCGGCATCCTCACTACCCTATATGGGATTTTCTAATGGTGTTAGTCACAGCACTCAAAACCTGGTGTATGTTGCATGGGAAAGCTATGCACCTACAGATGAGTTGATCATTCTACATGGTGTTTTCCTTGGTCGTGCAACTAATAATATCGTGGAATATGGTGAATTTATTGAGTTATTAACCAATTCCATTTCTTTTGGCATATGTCATCTTATTGTTCATCTTGATTCACAACTAGTGGTGCTACAATTGAGTAATGTTTATTCCATCTGAAGTCCTACATTGTTACGGGTATACTTGATAATTCGCCTCTTGGAAAGACATTTTGATTATATTGAATATCAACATATTCCTAGATGTCTAAAAACTTTAACATATGCACTGGATAATTGTTTTTTAGACAGACATTTGTGCCATTTGTAAATCCAAACACACATTTAAAAGACAAGTAAGTTGGTAGGAACTTTATATTATAACATCAAAATTTACAAAAACGTGTTTGTCCTGAGACCAAAATGTCAAAAAGGTGAAGCTCATAGCTTCATATACATAAGCATCAAGGATGTTTCTCTCTATAACAAACGACTACCTGTGTCACTCAACAGAGCAGTCGACCAATGGATGTTGATACGCCAATTGTATGGCGTTGGTAGCACGGAGGTAACTCGTGCACAATAATGTCACGGGTGTTCATGGTCAATCCCTCAAGGTTTTGTTTGATCTCCTCGATATCCTTAGTAACCACCCCTCACCCCACCACATCACCTATCTCTCTACATATATGAATAGGATATTATCTTGGAGTTTGAAAAGGCACCACATCTTCATTGTTGAGAGCACTTGATTAGTCTCAAATAAATAAATCAAAACATTTTATAATTAAAATACCAAATACAACATATAATGAAAAACATTCTTCTTACCTATCTCTCCCCACTGAGAATCCTCAGGTAATTCCAAGTCGAGGTCTCCACGGAAGCCAGTCCCGACATATGCATAGTCCTCAACCCTCATCCACTGGAAGAAATCTTGGTCATATGTAACGATTGGCATGCCTCCATGATGAGCCATCAAATTTACCCATATTTTCATTTGAGGATCACGTGGAGCGGGTATTCCCCATTACACATGTTGTAAGCGTAAAATAGGGACCCTCTCTAGGAAGAAGTATACCAAAATAGATCCATACCTGAATTGTTTCAATCGATCGTTCTTACACTTTGTCAATTGTTTTTTCATTTTTTTTAGAAGACCCTCACACCAATTGAAAACTCGGGGCTCCATACACTCTATATCATACTAAAAATGTCTTTAAAAACTCGGGGCCACATTCCCTGCCATCCGAGTGATAGTGTAGAGGATAATTCTCAAATGAAAATCTTGAACATCCTTTATGGCAACTTTTCCACTATGCTTATTTGTACCTGGTACGCAGTGATGTGCCACATAATAGTCCATGGGTTCACCACCACCTTTTCTTTCTGATAGTGACACCCATGAGCCTCGACGAGATAATCTCTTCAAGAAGTAAATTTCATCAATATCTAAGGTGAGTGTATGCACACCCACATGAAAAGCTTGTTCATTGACGTCCCACATGTGGACTAAGTACTCCAATAGTCTCAATTGGGCTCTCATGCCCTGAAATTTGAAAAAATTGAGCAAGCCACACTCTTGGAGTGCCATGACAGTACCCAGGTCATTCCCATCAAATTAATCTTCTTCCTTGTTCTAGCGTTCCCTCCACTCGAGCATAATGACTGATGAAAGCCTTCCAAACAACATTAAAAGATGATTAGGTTCATCAAAATTTAAAAGTTCGAAGTTTTCCTATCTCTATTTCTCTTTTAAAATTTTGAGGCATGGTCGTAGCAGGGGTTCTCTTTCCCACAGTGTGGTGTCATCGCACCCTATTTGTGGAACCCCTGTGGTGATTTTCAATCATCGTAGTTCACGATAGGGTGAGCCTGCGACGATCTCAAAGCGCAATAACCCCTAAAAAAATTCCCATAACTCAAAATTGAACAATTAAAAATGAAAAATTCATCCATGAAAAGAGAGAGGGGAAGAAGAATACCTTCTTGACGGAAGCGGCTCGAGAAATCATCCACCGGGTGCTCTAGAATCGTCACTTGAAATTCAGAGGAAAAAGGGGGTTTTTTGGCACTCATTGGGTAAAAATGCAAATGAAATGGTAAATGAAATATTTTGACCTATTTTATTCACTTTTTACCATTTTAATTTCAAATTAAATTAATTTTTAAATATTTTTACCTATGCCCTAAACCAAATAAACTTTGCAAACTGTCTCTATTGCAGGTTGAGAGATCTAAAGACTGGAATTTTGATATGGATCCTTCCTTTTGGGTTGTTTTTGCGAGTTTTTATTATGTACATATACTTTTAGGGTTTTTCAGGAAAAACTCTAAGCATGGTCTTAATTCTTTCTCACACTTGTGAAACTATGAGAATGTAATCGAGTAACCTTTTATCATTTTTTTTGGACTCATAATGGAAATACAAAAAATGAACCCTATCAAGTATCATTTAGGCTCTCTTCAAACTCCTTAAACATGAAAATATATTCGAGCAACCTTTTTTTTTCACGCTCGTAAAAGTATTTGAAGAAAATTTCTGATGAGTGGTAGATTATCTCTTTTTCGGTCTTGACAGACTAACTTATGAAAAAGGACATTTTGGAGTTTTCTTTAAGTGTTTTTCAGACTCTCTAAACATGAGAAACCCCTGATTTTTCTTTCTTTGGACTCATGAAACAAGCATCGAAAGGCCCATATGGGACCGAACCACTCCTTCCTAGGGTTTGTTAAAAATACTCCAAGGGACTCATTCGAAGAATGAGATTACATTACAAGCATATCTTATCCTCCTCAATCTTGCGTAAAAATAAAGAGGTACTCGCCAGAAATGGTGGGGGGAAATAGGGAAATAAATGTATATTTGTATATGTGTTAGTGGCAATAACTCTATATTGAACATGACACCCCTCTTCATCATTGTATCCAGGTTGGGAAATCCATTTGTCTCTCGTTTAACCATCCACAAGTCCATATGTTGGGTCCTCCTTGACTCAATGTTGCCAAGAAAATTGTCATGTCATTCATATTTTCAAGAGAAGTCCAACCTAAACAAGCCTTCTATCAAGTCGACCATCTGCAGTATTTAAAATCCTACCATGTAAGACTTCCCTAAGTCAGTTCTAAATCACTTCATACTCTGATCTACTTCAAATATGTTACATATTTCATGTCATTGATGGGGGATACATTAAGGCCCTCCTGTGACAAGTCTTTTCCTGTCAAATTCAACTCATTATTCGAGAACTAGACTTAGAAATAATTTAGTACCTTGGAACCTGCATGCCTCAATGAAAAGTTTCATCACTTTCAACAATGGATTCACATCATTGGCCTCTGATTGGAATATTTCATCGAGTGTTCGACTTCAAACTCATTTTTTCACATTTTTTGGATTGTACTAGAGTACCTTGGGAGTCATTGACATCAATGATGATTTCTCTCGCACTTGTTAATTGTCTTCACTAATGACTGGTAATCAAGTGGTTTCTACCATGTTTGACTTCAACACCTGTAATCACATGGCTAGATTTGTACTTCAGGATGATGGAAATGAAGACCCTGGATCTCACTATATCGGTCCAAGTTGTGATGGAGTATTGATAAGTCTATACTGACACATAGATCCACTGTGTATGTCTCGTGGCTATGTCCCAATTTGTATTCTTAGAGCATAGATCCATAGTGTATTTATCATGGCTATGCTGAATCATGATGACATGGATCCACAGTGTATGTTTGGTGGCCATGAATCACTTGAAACTTATGATTAGAGTCACTTGTATTATGAGTATGGGAATGACTACCTTAGAATATGGTATATTATTATGCAGATGCTTGATTGTTTGCAGATTCCCAACCAATTCACTCCTTGTTTTCAACACACACATTCTACAAAGTATTTCAGTTGTCACAGGTTCCAACTTCATACTTTGGGGGGAATTTTGTTACAGATTATTTTTGTCACCCTTGTGATCAACTGAAGATATGTGCATAACTCAATGAGTAAAGTGGATCATCTTTCTTTCCTTAAAATCCATATCAAAGGAGATCGTTTCACCTTGATAAATTCTTGGGGTGAGAGGATGCTTGATCATTGCATGCTACACCAAAACTATATTGTGGCGGCATCAAAGGCTGCTTTTGCATAGGGTGTGGCGATGCTCAAAAAAGACGAAAAGATGAAATTCACGAAAGTTCTAGAAGGGAATATTCTAGAAGATGAGGTGGCCTCCGATCGGTTTGGATCTTACTCACTTATTTGATTTAGTGGGATCATCATAATCTCCTCATCCATCCATATTTCACCCTATATAAGATGGATCTCTCATGGGAAAGGATAGGTTGGCTTATTCATGAAGAATTTTGTTGAAGATTGTACTTGTGATAGCTTTGCTTTAGCTTTCCAAGTCAGGTTGTGAATCCTCTTCATCAAAATAATTGGAGAAAAGGTGTGTGTGTTGAAGAAAAGGCTCATTGGAAGGGACCTTGCAACATCAAGGCATGGTTTGTATTCTCCACTTTCATTCAATATAATGCAGTAATACATTTCTTCCATATAAAGGTGTCTCTACTTGTATTGTATAAATCCTTGATATTATACATAGACTTCATTGGAATATATATATCGTTGTTCTCTCTCTTTGTTGGTTTGTGCTTCTTAACAGGTTCACCATCCCACAAATCCAGAGATGGAGCAACGACAACACTAGCAAGGATCAAGCATCATTTAAATTGTATGTCATTTGTCCCTCTCTAAACTAGTTTATATGACAATGAAATCTAAGGAGAAACTTATATTCTTCCCTATTTTGTTCTAGCTTCTTGTTGAAGTTAGGGAGATTAGTTTGTGTATGCACTTACAGATTTGTCTGATAGCAATTTATTGCACTATATGGATACCACCCTCCTTCCATAAATTCTTCTCTAAAAGATAAATATAAGGTTCAAGTAGTGGAAGATCACATCGAGCATCAACAACAAGTTCTCCAAATCTCAAAGGACAACCTGACCATGGCATAGAATCGTATGAAACAACAAGCAGATCAACATCATAGTGAAAGATGTTTTGAAGTAGGGGATTGGGTGTTTTTAAGACTACAATCATACAAACATATGTCCCTCAAGCAAGACAATAAGGATAATAAATTATCACCAAAATATTATGGCCCTTACAAGGTCTTTCAAAAGATTGGTACTATGGCATACAAATTGGAGTTTCCTGCATCTTCACAAGTACACCTAGTTTCCCATGTTTCATGCTTAGAGAAGGTTATAGGTCGCAAGATCCCAGTTCAAACTATATTTATAGAACTTGATGAGGAAGGAAAATTCATTTTGGATCCTGAAGCTATCAATGACACAATAATTCTCCAGCTAAGAAATAGATCCATTTCAGAGTATCTCATTAAGTGAAGGAAACTAATTGTTGAAGATTACACTTGGGAAGATGAGTCTTTTATAAAGAAACATTCATAATTACTCAAGCAATGTAGACAACACTTGTCTGAAGGGGAGGGGCATGTTAATACCTAAATAGTGGCACATTACCCCTTAATTGGGGCATATTACATTAGTAATGTTATTTTATTTATGTCGGCTTGGGTCCATTAGTTGAAATTGTACCTCCTAGTCTCCTATATATACCAAGGAGATATTTTCGTTTGGAATCATCTTGTATTTGGAAATTTTTGTGGTGTATAAGTTGATTTCCCCCTCGAAGAAGCTTATTATCTGAAATTCTCTATTTTTCAATGCGTTGAGTACTTCTTCTGAGGTTTTTCTATGTTATCTTGATATTTGGTTCCTAACAATCTGTGTATGTAGCATAGTGGGTGGAAATGTACTCATCCATGGTCATACCACCCCTATACCCTCGGGCCTTAAGATTCACTATCTCTCTACAACGAGACAATCCTATGATAAAATATATGGCATCCACTTCAATCCTCAATGGTTTCCCATTGAGGTTGAAGGCCTCTGTCTCTGGATCCCAGTAGTTTACTAGCATCTGGAGTAACCTCACTTGAGCCCTCATTCCTTTGAGAGACAAAAATTTATAAAGGCCACATATTTTTAAATATTTTTGGGACCCTGCATCCCTTTCCACTACTACATCTATCTCTTCATGCTCCCTCTCCCTCCATTCAATCACCATCTTGCAAATAAAAATCCATTTTTGAGTTAAATTATTTCAAAAAAAGTGTTCACAGAATTGTATGTGAGATAGCTTGGTAACAGTCGCATATACTATTGCATATACATGGGTATACTTCACCTTGCCTATGTATATGGGGTTGTATATGCAACCCGATGAACTATCACCCAGGTATACCCTAATTTACATGTTTCTCCATCTAATACTCAAAAAATGAGGACTAAAATTAAAATTTAAACCATTGAATTTGAATTATAAGGGATGGGAACTTACTTGGTCCAGATGGTTGTTAATTTCGTTGATGGTACCTCCCGCAATCAACACTTGAATATTGTGGGAGAAATGGCCTAAAATGCACTATGTGGGTGAAAAAAATCAAATGGTATGGTAAAATGGTCTATTTTTACTATTAGCAGAAATTTTTTACCCACTTCATATAGTTTGTGCTAATGTTTTACCTTATGGACTAATAGTGCAATGGAAAGAATTGGCTTTGTCCAGGAGTTTTTGCGGTTTCCAATGTCATACCACCCGTTCATGCCTTTGGTGGGTATTTTCTTTCACCAACATATAGGATAGGTTGTCACTCTATTTTTCATTCTTGCATCGTCCTATGACCGTAATCCATATGCCTTAGGTATGAACCCATTTATTAGTGACATAAAACCTTCTTATTGCTACTAGAAGTGTCGTTATTAAGTGGTGGAGGCTTACCAAACATGGGTTCCCTAGTTAGAACATTTTTTCCAATTGGTGCCCATGTAGAAGTTATTCCATAGGACCTGGAGTTCCTTATAGTTCCAATATGACTTTGCGTTCGACCCTCATATTCTTACTCACAAGAATTCTAACCATAACCTATGGGACTCCCCCTGAGTCTTGGTTAATCTCTTTTCTGACTCTCTAAAAAGAGAAAATATTGATGAGTGAACTTGCATATTTCACACTCGTAAAATGGATTTTAAAGGACGTCTATTTGGTGCAAATTTAACCCTTTTTTGGACCAACTAGACTACTTACGAAAAAGGAATACTCTGGTCACCATTGGATAGAAGAGTTCTCCTGGTATTATTTTATACTTTTTCGGACCTAGGGGACTAAATCTATGAAAAAGGACATTCTTTGGAGTTAATTTGTAATCACATTCCATCATCATGCTTGCAATATTGAGCCTATTGTTGGTTCCCTCTTTCTAGTTACAATCCTCTTACCTCAACAATTTCCATCACTAGCCAAGCGGAGCCTTTTTTAATATATCCTTTGCAACTTGACACCTTGTACCCTAAGAGGAAACATTCCCCTAAGTGTCCATGCCATGCATGCACTTCCTTGAATTGATCATAGGTATGTTCCATTATTTGGAGCTAGTTGCTTACTCACAACACTTGTTTCCTCTCTTGTATCATAACATTTATTTTCCTATGAAACAAACAAAAAAATATGGGCGGGAAAGCAATATTATCGCTTATCGGCAACAGTCATGTCTCCTTTGAACATAGCACAAAATTTTGATTCCACTATCATCCAAATTTTGGGTTTAGAATGACCTTAGGAAGATGAGCTCGTTACTTAGAGTTTACTCCTCCTATTGGTTATTCTTCCAGTCCCTATGGAGAGTTTTTTTATGCCTTCTGCACCATGAAGTTTTATCATCAAATATATGTTTCATGAGTTATCCATATGTCTCATGCTCTTGTTCAAAGGATGTCTATAATCTTGTGTCGATCATTCCTCAGAACTGTTGACTTTGCATGTTGGCCATACCCTCTGTGTATCTTAAAGTCACATGAAGTGGTAGTCTTATCATGCACCCTGGTCCTACTTTCATTATGGGTAGGTAACCTTGAACCCAGCAGTTGACATTTCCTCATTGGTCATTGACTGGGGGACTTCCCTTGTGTTCGAAGACAAGAAATATATTTCACACATTGGGATTCGTGCAGTGTCTTGTATTCCATTATCCTTATTGGTGGTTTCCTCACCCTTGTCGGCAGTATTCCTTATTGGTTGTTATTCAGAGGGTATTTTTTGTGCACTACTTGCATCTTGTGCATGCAAGAGATGCACAGGTTCGTTGGTTGATGAACATCCTATTCATTCGAGTGTCTCCTAATCATCAGGATATTTATTTGTACCTTGTGCTGACTGATGAGAGATTCCCTAATGCTCTCCTTTTAGTGGGTCTCCTTCCATCGACTTCAAATCATCTATTATGGAAATGAGACCTAGAGTCTTATGAGTACCTAGAGTTTTGTAGTCATCAGTGGCAGGTTCTCCCACCATCGATAGTTGGGAATACATTAATGTCTCTTGATCGATGGATTCTTCAAGTGTACGACCTCAATACCCTTATTCACACTTGCAAGAATGTACTCGGTGCCTTGATACCTACTTTCATTATCGGTATGTTGTCTCTTGTTTGTTAATGGTATACCTTAATGATTGGTAATCAAACAAAGTCTCATTATGTTTGACATCAACTCCTCTATTCACATGATGTAGACTTGCACCTTCGGTGGATAGTGTAGAATAACTCCAGTTTACCATAGTAGCATTCCTATTTTGTTGTTTTCTTTTATTGGACCAGTACCTATATGACTTCAGTGATCATGGGAGATCAAATTGTACTCCATTGTGTATGGATATATTCAGATTGATTTTGAGACTTGATTCTACTGGTCCTTGTTCATGACTATGACAACCTATGGCACTTTGTATTGCCTATTTATGGCCATGAGAAACTATTTGATATATTGTCACATGGATCTGCAGTGTAATTCAGTTTGGAAGCCATGTGTACAAAGTCATTATAGATTGTAATATTCTCATGAGTAACTAGCCCTTACTATTTAGTCTCCATTACTCCACTTCTAGGAATTATAATGTATTTCGGCCATCACAGATACTCCTCTGACCTCACACATTAGAGGGCATCTGTTACAGCAATTTTTTCCTCACCTCATGCAACTTGCTTGGATGGAATTTCCATTTCCTTATGCAGACTTGAAGTCCCCTTTTGTACCTTCCAAAGTCAAAAAACACATTTTTCCACATATACACTCCCTATCAGTTAGACAACATACGTATACGTAGGTTTCTCCACTAAAGAGCGCGTACATCGCGTTTGGTGCTCAAAATTAAAAATTATTCCAGGTTTCCATGCCATGTCATGATATCCATGATATTTCACCTTCCATATACTGGAAATGCTCCAATTCGGTCTGTCATTTCCATATGAAGGATATAAATTGAGCCTTATCCAGGCCTTGGAGGAGATATTGAACAATTCAACATTGAGAGAAAATACACTCTGGAGAAATTTCACTTCATATTGAGTTTGCATTCCTTTATTCTTGAAAGTATGAACTCCTTGTTCATCCCCCAAGATTTTCCTTATTTGTAATGGAGAACCTCATTGTCTCCTTTATATGATCTTGTGATGCAAGAGCATCGCTCCATGTTAGCCAGCCAGCAGCCAGCCACGTCAGCGCGCATGCATTCAAATGCTAAAAGGGAGGCGTAGCCTCATTTGAATTTGAAATGAATGTAAATTTAATGTGCTTAGGCTGGTGAGCCATGGAAGTTGTGCCTTTGAGAAGGTGTTAGGTAGATCAACCTTTATTGTAGGTCGATTGATATCTAGATCCAGGCACTAGACTAGATAGCCATTGAATGTAATTTATTAGCGTAGGTGAACCTGGAGGGAAGCGCTAAGAGCCCCTCAGGTAAAAAAGATTTCAAATCTCATTTTGTAGTAGTAATGATAGAGAAGAGAAGAGCCAGGGAGAGCTCGAGAACACCCTTGTACAAACAAGCATTTGCCATTTTTAATATATACAGAAGCAGTTTTTCCTGCAAAAAAAAAAAAAAAATCTTGATGCAGACGAGATTGTTCCTCGACTCACCCGCTCTGATACCACTTGATGCAGGCGAGATTGTTCCTCGACTCACCCTTTCACCCATATTGGTTGAACCCCGAAATGGGGAGAGGAGACCACAGCCGTGGATCTCATATGGGACAAGTGTCAAACATCCAGGAAGGGTCATGAATCGGGATATCGGAGATCCCGGGAGCGAGAGTTTTATGCTTTGTGAAATCGTGATACACGATTTCCCGATCGAGACAGAAGTGGGGCCATAGGAGAGGTCACACGGGACAAGGACAGGTGGCAGATTGTCACGACGGTTGGAAGGACCATTGATAGGTCAACGACCGTAAGCCATCGGAGGATCGTGGATCCCGGGGACGCATGCACATCGACATCACAAACCCCAAAACCCTGATGGGATTTATAGCTAGGGTCACATGGGGAGTGGTCACATGGACCATCGCATAGTCGGAAGGGGCTAAAGGTCAGAAAAGGAGCGCATCAGGATTCGGTATATCGTGAGTCCCGTTGATTTATGCATCTTGGCACCGGAAGGACCGAAACCCCAACGGGGTAAGGTTGCGGTCACGAGGACTAGTCACATTGTCCAGGGCTTGGCTTGGAGGGCCAAAGAACATCAAGGATAGGAGGATCGGGGGTTGTGAACACATGTGCATCGTGACAGCAGAAACCTCGAAATCCCGATGGAAAGCTATAGGGCTGCGATCGTATGGTAGCAAGTCATATGAACCAGGAACACTGTCAGCAGGGCTAGCACCTAAGGTGCATCGAAGAATCGGAGATCATGAGTTGGAGAATTTTGTGACTCTCGACAGTGAAAATGCCGAAACCCCGAAGCCCGATAAGAGTTTTCCCATGTGGAAATTGTCCACAGCAAGTGCCAGAGGCCGTACACAGGAAAGGAGGAAGACCTGTGGGTCAAATATTGACCAGTGATTCCATTGGAGGAATCTAAATAGTCGCTTCGTCTCAACAGTGGGATTTTGATCGATCCTGAGAGTGGGTGAGTCGAGGAACAATCTCGCCTGCATCATCTTGTCGTTGTTGGAGGCCCAACTAGAGGGACTTAGTTTCTCGGTTCCGATGTGTGTCGTTACAGAAGTTTGTCACCTATATACTTATGCTCATTATTTTAATAGAAATACTATTTTCTCGTCCAATTGATATCTTGTAAATATTTGAGTTATTATTCCATGGGCGTATTTGTCATCTATGTTAATGGATTATGATAATATATATGATAACATTATATATTATCACCATATTCTTGTGTATATTGGTTGTTGAGGACAAGTTGCAGGTATAAAGTTTTGAGTTGTGTGCTCAACGGTGGTCTTCATCGAACATCAGGA
>SNQJ01S0248699.1:0-12981 GCA_010110895.2 Picea sitchensis | reverse complement strand
TTCCGAATATAACACCTGTGACTGGAGTGACCTCTAGTAACCCTGTTTACCCCTCTTTGGCCCTGGCTATAGTCTAACGGGGTGGTTTAGACCATTAAGCCTCCTCTTCTGGAGCTCCTATTTGGAAAGGGACATTACAGGTTAGTCCACCCGGAGTGTCAGTCAGTCTAAAACAACAATTTTAATTGCTTAAGTCCAAACATGGCAAAATGTAAAAATTGTAATAATGAGTTAGAAGATGTGAAATGTTGAAATGATGGTTAGAGAGAGACCCCCTAAGCATAACTTTAGCCTCCCAACCTTTTTCAACCTTGTCTAACCCCTTACACCACCTCCACACTCAAAAATCACGCCCCCCTAGGGGGATTGACGTTTTTCCTTTTTTTTAATTAATTTGTGACTTGAGTGTGGCCCCCTCTCTTGAGCTTTTAGTTCATTTGACCTCTACATCACCCCTAGAGGTGACCCCACTCACTCCACCTAACTCATCCCTACATTTTTTTTATTTTTGACCTTGTGGAGCACTCTCCAAGAGAGTTACGCCCCCCCTTTGGTCTATTATCGGGTATTATTGTTTAGTTTTCTTATTGATCCCGCAGTGTTCATCTATTATCGGGTATTATTGTTTAGTTTTCTTATTGTATTTCGGCTAAGATCCTTTTGTCATTGATCTAGCCGAGTGACTCATTTTATTCAGCCACATTTGGCATTTGTACTCCGCAGAGATATCATAATATAAGCTTTGCAGTCTTTTGTCGTAATTGTTATTTGTATGTTGATTTATATGTTGTAAACCATTAATCATACACACATATTAGCAGAGATTCCTAGACTAGCCGAATCTAGGATATTACAGTGCATGTGGTAAAAAATAAAGCGCATGAGAAGAAGGGAGAAAATAGGACGCATGATCTAAAAGAGGGAATAAGCATGGGAGAGAGGAAATAAGATAGCGCATGTATGGGAGAAAAGGAATGCGCATGAGTGGAAGTAAGGAGTGCACATGAGAGAAAGGCATGCATGCACATGAGGGAGAAGAGGGCGTGTGAGGAAGAGGAGATATGCATGCATGCACATGAATGAGAGGGAACACATGTGGGCTAAGAATGAGTGCGTATGAGAAAGAGAAGAGACATGCGCATGAGGGAGAAAAGGAAGATATGCAAGGGATAAATAAGAAAAGTGTGTGCATGAGAGAGAGTTAGATGAGACTTAAGTTAACTCCAACATGCCAACTCGCAACCAACTCCATGCGCCAACTCACACTAGTTAGCTCAATGTGCTTTGTCATCCTCATGCATGCACCTTGATTGACTCAAGCATGCATGCACCTAAGTTTTGTCACTTGTCACACTTTGAGACTGCCACATGTCATCCTGCATGGTGACCATACCTACTAATAATAGCATTGCTAAAAATAACAGTCCACCTGAAAATATGAAAAGACCAAAAACGTCTGAAACTGCTAGAACCCTGTCACATATAGTATGCCTAAAAATAGGCACTACTAAAAATAGAAACTCCTCGCATGTCAATGAAAACAGACTCATCAGACTCAATTTTCTACAAGGAACCCGGATATGTGCTCAAAATCATCATCCAAACCCTGGAACTCCAACTGTTAAAAATAGTAAGTGCTCGCATGTCGTCCAAAAAAGGCTCATTGGAATCATGAGCTTGCAAGGCCTCTGAATATGTGATCAAAACTCCCATGTGGACCTTCGATCTTTGTCTCCTAAAAAGTAGCGAATATGCTAAAAATAGACATCTCTCTCTATCCATGAAGACCTGTGCAAAATCTTATCTCTGAAGCAAGGAACACCACTAAAACAATCCTATACCTAAACTCATACGGGAACCAACCCTGGCTCACACCAAGCTATCTCTGGGAAAAATATTGGAATGCCAGCCGAATAAGACATGCTGGCTCTTAACCCTCAGGATTTGCAAGTGAAACAATCCAAGGGTTAACACTAGGTAAGTGCGCTATGCTAGCACTCTATCCAAGGTCAAGCATCCACTCAAACTAAGCCATCCATATGTCCATCAAGTATCACCAAGGGACTAGGAGACCCAACACTCCTGTACCTAGGTGAAAACACTTTTGGAGTAACCCCAAAAGCTAACACCCAAGACAACCCGTTTTTTGTATAAAAGGACCTCAAGTCCCATATGGTAGGCATGGAGGTATCGCTATAGGGCTTTCGTTGGGTCCCTATCAGAGCTGGTCCGCTACGCATTACGGGAACTATACCTATGCCGATGGGTCAATGAACAAAGTGATGGCACCAACCAAGGGAGGGTTGAGAATGGCTTTATGCGATGACCACGGGTGAAACGGTAGCCCGTCAGATCATCGAATCCCCTTTGAACTATATTTCCTCTTGTCGTTTGTGGACCTCCATTCTTCATCGAGCGCCCTACTATTTGAAGTGGAGTTGGTCGGATTCCCTCTTCCTCTCCCAATAGAAGTTGTTGAGTTATTGTTTTGGGCATTGTTGACCACCTATTCAACTAGGGGGTCAACTCCATGTGCCATGAAGATATGCATCATCAGATGCAAATATGTCAAAGACAGTTTGGTTCTACTAGGCAATTTTTGCCTCCAGCACACATTTTTGTAAACGGAATTTATGCACCCCTGCGTAGGTTAATAATGTAATAGGTCTGCATGGATCATAGTTAGGTCAGTTACCTTGGATGGGTTCATTGGGAGAGTTCCTTTCACCGAGGGTTTTTTATCCTCAAGCTATTAAATTGGGCTTTTCAGCCTTATTAATCTCCCTTGAGTTTTTCCCTCACACCAGCAATAATTCCTCCAGAGTGGTGAATGGCATTCTAATGGAGTTATCCTTTGGTAATTATTGTTTAGGAATGATGTAAATGACCATGTCTGACATCTTAGAAAGTTTCGCAGAATTCCATCGAGTCTAGATAGGTTTTTTTTAATTAATTAAATTAATTAAATTTTCCTAAGGTTGGAAGTTTAATTATTTAATTAATTAAATGTTTTTGAGCAATTATTGTAAAAACTAGGTCCTTGGGCTTTTGCTAGGGGTATTTGTGCTCAAAAGAAATGGAAAGGCACCCCCTACACCCTTGGACCAAGTTTCAGCTCATTCGAACAACTTTTGCTAGGCATTTGTCCACCCGGAGTCAGAGCCAGTCAAAACAACAATTTTTATTGCTAAGTCAGAAAATCTTTTTTGTAATTTTTGAGTTAATGGGTTAATGTTAAGATAGAAAAAGGCAAGAGAGATCATTCCTAACCTACCCAACCCACCTCCTAACCTTCACTCACCCCCTCACCCATTCACTCACCCTTTTCCTCACACCCCCTAGGGGAATTTGCGCCCCCCTTCACTTAGAAACCTTAGGAAAGCCATTTAATTTCTTTGTGGGCCCCTCCCATGAGTAGTGCGCCCCTCCTAGCCTACCACCTCATCCTTGCTTGGTCCCACACTCCACCTCACTCATCCAACTCATCAATCCATGACTAAAACCCTAGATGGTGCGCCCCTCTCTTTGAGATCATCTCCTTTGCTTGGTTTTTGACACATGGCTCTCATCCAAGAGGGTTCACTTTGCCTCTTGAGCTATAAAAAAGAGCCTCCCCCACTCATTTCTTCACCAATCTTTGAGCTAGTGTTACTCTACTGAAATTTTGCCCCATCTCTCTTGCTCTTTGCCTCTTGCTTCCATCCCATTTTTCTCTTGAGAGCATTGGAGCAACTTGTTGTTGCAAGGCTCTCCCATTTGGATTAATGAAAGCTTTGGAGGATTTGGAGTAATCAAGAGTATTTTGATTGACTTCTTGCATATGAGGTGACATTGTTCATTTTTTGCATATGGTGAAGTGTTGAGTAGATMTTTGGTAAAGTAGTTTACTTGAGTAGATTAGCAAAGAGTATTCTTGCTAGTCTATACATGTTGGGTAGCTAGTGGTGTGAAGTATTTCATATTGTTAGCTTATTCATGCATGTTGTCTATTTGTATACCTCACATATTGCTTGAGTTTTGCAGGTTTGCCTCAAGGGATTGTTGGGATAGCCTCAAGAAGGAGTCTTCCCTCAAAGCCCTTTTAAACTCCATGCTTTGCTTGGTCTGATTTTCTGTTCTATTTCATCATATTTTTCAATTTGATAACCATCTTAGATAGGTCGTCTAAATCCTATTTTGCTTGGATAATTTTATGTGGAAAATTTCTGCCTAAAAACAAAAAAAATTCATAACATTTCTTTGTGTTGTGCAGCATTTCCAGCAAGCAATAGCTTGTTTGTTTTTGCAGGATCTTACCAGGGACAAGGGGTTATGCTGCCCACATTTGATCATACAACACTTCAAGAGCTTCTCCACTAGTTGGGTAACGTATCTCTTCCTCTTTCCATTCATTTCTAGTATTGTAGCAAGCCCCCGGGAAGTTCCCTTGAGGCTTGCATTCTCTTGCATTTAGTTTCATTTTTGTGAGTTATTTCAGCAAGCCATTGTTGCCTACACCTTGGGAGAGTGATTGGCTCAGCCAACCCCCCAATATCATTTGGCTAGGACTTAGTCTAATTTCGTTATTTGTTATTCTTTTGCCCCACTTGTCATTAGGACAAAGTTGTGTGGCTAGGATTGTCTTAGTAAATTGTTTAAGTTTTTGATATCAACCCTCTTTGGCACAATAAGGTAGGCTTGCCTCCACCTTGTGCCATTGTGAGTGGTTTGCTTTTGATTTTCAAAGTTTTTCTTAACTAAATGCCCACACCTTGGGAGAGAAATCCCCAAAATCGTATGGCTAGGTAATTATGTGTTGATGGTTATTATGCTCATGGATTAAAATTCTCTAGAGTAGTCATCACACATCATTAATCTTAGCTTAAGCCCTCAAGGCACAGTTTCCTTTTCATGCTCTAGTTTTTATCAAGTGCAATCTCTCATGGTTTAAATGATTTGGAAGTAATCCTTTAAATCTGCAATTTACTTATCTCTTAAGGCATTCGTCATCCATTACTTTAAATCATATGTGGAGCATGTACATGGTGTAGAGCTTAGTTTTCTTTATAGCAAGCATCACTCATTTTCTTAGCATGCTCTCAAATGGATTAACTTACATAGCTAAATGGTGATCACATAAAGCAATTTTCTGTTATAGTTGGCAAGTTGTTCTTGTCTTTCACTTTACTTTTTCTTTCAAGTTTACATGCATACATGGTTAAGTGGATGATAATGGAATAGATGTTTTACTTTCAGCTTTCTTACATGCTTTAGATGTGTTCATAGGCTTCAACTTCATAATCTGCAACACACTTTCATAAGCTGTTAAAGTTTCGGTTTTGGGCATAATTCATTGTTTTGGGGCACTTAAAACTTATCAAAACACTCACCAACACATCTTAAAACTTAGTCCTAAGCCTTAATAATATATTAGACCAACTAGGACACCTAAAATACACCATCTTCACCATCTAAAATGGGAATTGAGGAGGGCAACGGAAAGTGAAGGTTGGGGACGGTCTCACGACGCAAAGGAGCGTCCTTTCCATAAAAACTCAATTCTTTGGGCTGACTGTGACAGCTAGGGTGGGCCTCGTTGCTTCACTATCTTGAGCATCCAGCAGCCATTTGACAATAGGGGGAGGAGGATTAAGGTTTGACAGTTAGTTAGGAGGGTAACTAAAATCTTTAAGCAACTCCTAACCATTTAGTCTTCTAGGCAATCTTCTTTTGGATATATCTTATGGTTGTTTAGAACACTAGATTGCAAGCACACTTATCTTTCAATCTTTTATGCAAGTTTATGGTTTAAACATCTAAGTGTTAAATCTTTCAAAGTTGTGTTGAGCATTTGTCTTTCAATATTTCATATCTTTTGATTAATGCTTTTTATGGTGTGATTCAACAAGAGATAGCGCATCCCACTTGGAGGCATCATCTTGTTGGATCTTGAGTGCTAGTCACCGGTGCCCCTATGGTTGCCATTGAAAAGCAGTGAGTGATATTAGAGACGCAGCAGCCTTATGTTTTTGAATATCTTTTAATTCTCAATTTTGAGCACTTGTTAATCTTGTCCATTTGTATCTCTTGTATCTCTACATATCTTCTTCATGGTATTTGTAGCGATCTTTAATTTCTCACATTTAAGCACTTGTTAATCTTGTCCATTTGTATCTTGTGTATCTCACATATCTTCTTCATAATTGTTGTAACAGCTTTCATTCATTATTGTAAGTACTTGTATCTTTTTGTCGTGGAGTAATTGTAATTTTGTAATCTTTGTAATCTTTTGTAATCAACCTCCTTAAACATAGTTGACCCCTTTGCCCAACCTTAGGCACTAGTCTTAGTTGACTTAAGGAAGGGTTTTGTTTGACATATTGTGCATCTTGCATTTGTTGCCTTAGCATCACAGGTTAGTACTCCCCCCAAACTTCTAATCAATTAAAACCAACTCCTAGAATTTCAAGTTAAATCATATCTAGTAACTAGGGTCTACCCCCCTTGGCTTCCCTAGGAGTAAGCCTAGAAAGAAGAGGTTCCAGTCAAGGTGACAGTGTGGACTGTGAACCTAGGCATTGTGCCTCTAAGGACACACTAAGTGAGCTAGACTTTGCTCATGTTTGCAAGTGTGTATTAGGACGGCAACAGGCATCATTGAGGTTTATAACATTAAGAGATCGCCTTCGACTTCTATTTATTTCCATTGCACACATTTTTTTATGTTGTCCACAGATTTTCTTGGTTCTCCTTCTATAAGGACATTTTTTTATGTTGTCCACAGATTTTTTTGGTTCTCCTTCTATAAGGACATTTTTTTATGTTGTCCACAGATTTTCTTGGTTCTCCTTCTATAAGGACATTTTTTTTGTAAAAATACTACTTATATTAATCAGAAAAGCATATGTACATACTACAAACTGAGGATGTAATGTCCCTCACCTCTTGATGAAGAGGTCTGGAGAGACTCAGTACTCTAGCTATCCCCACTAGACTATAGTCTCATGCATCATGGGGACAAAGTCAACCAGAAGACACTTCTTAAGCACAACGCTATATTACTAAGTTGACTTTGTGTGAAATAGGGTAACTCAACGAAAGAAAAGAAAAGGTGGAGTTAACCCTAGGGGTTAACTAACTCAATAGAAGAATAGACTGGAGGTATAAAAGAAAAGAAGGGCGCACTTTTAAGGCATTCTGGATTATTATCATTTTGCATTTGGGCTCTTGAGCACAAACAGTTTTGAGGTTTTTGTGACTAAAACCCTAGAGATCAACTCGATGGTGAAAGATCCCACCTTTCTTGATCCAAGCTTGGTCCCGGAGGTGCAACAATCCTCCCACACCATTATACAGTGTTACAGGTGTCAAATTTATTGGCAGAGGCATCCTAGTGCGCAACCTAAGGGGGTTTCCAGCATGAGGGCGCACCACCTTGTGAAGAGCAATTCGATCTGAAGTAAGGAGGGAGCTTTTGGGCAAAAGAACACCTCGGTTTTCTTCATATGGTTCGGGGGATCATTTCTAGTCTATTCAGGAGGAGGTTATCCCAACAGAGTATTTCCTAGAGCTTGGCACGATTTGGAGGGGAGAGGGGTGCACTGCAGAAGGAGGTTTTCATCATTTGGTGGCCCAGATCTTTATAGATCATCTTGAGACTTCACTAGCTGGATTGTCTTGGCCCGATCTATCATTCAGGTGAGTTTTGTAGTAGTTGGGGGCCTCTAGAAGTGAGGCCGAAATATTGGAGATTCATTCAACCAGGGGGGGCGCAAACCAATTGAGGGTTTGCTCATTTGGAGAGCCAGAACTTCACCCTTCAGTCTGATACTTTGCCAGGGGGGTTCTAGTAGCCCGATCTACATTCCGGGGAAGTTTGGAGGCATTGGGAGCACAGGAAGAGGAGGGCCGAAACTTAGGGGGTCTACAGCTACCAGGACAGTGCGCAACTCAGCCAATTGGAGGGCTTTGGCACTACATTGGACCAGGGTCCCATCTCATCAGTCTTCTCTTGCAGCTATTGGCCTTTGGAGGCTTGGATCTTCTCTTCAAAGGGCCTTTGGAAGGCTATTATCATTGTATTGGCTATTATTGTAGCAGCTGTCATCCATTTTGGATATTATTGGGGGTTTTCTTCCAGATATGCAGATCTCTTGTTACAAGGATCTACCTACTATCTAAATAAAGGTCAGATCTAGCATTATTGGCTCTATATTGGTGTTCCTTATTGTATCTTGTCTTTGTTTATGGTATATGCTTCAGATATGTTACTTCATTGCTTTAATCACCATCATATAAACCCTAATGCCCAACTCCATGAGTAAACCTGCAAACACATAATCAAACACACACAAACAGTGAGCAGTTAGTGTTCCAAGCAAAAAAATTGTCTTGGGAACCTTACAGAGGAAATGTGTACAACTTCAACAAGGAGAGAGAAGAATATATAATCAATCAGGCAGCTTCCATATCGCTGTCAAGGCTACAATGAGGTCTGAATTAGTGTTCCAAAGATCGCTGACATCAAGATATATCGCAAGTTTTCCAGGCCAGTGATAATATCACCATAAAAAATCGTGGTTTTTTCAAATTTGGAATATATCATGATAAATCAGCAATATATTGGGAAAAAATGGAAAATATCCACTAAGTTAAGATATTTTTGGTTTTTTGGGATTCTTTTGCTCACTTTGAAGTGGGAAAGCAGGGGATTTAGAACAAAGGGGTTACTCACTATTACATTTGCCCATAAAAGGACTAGAGGGAGGGGGTTGCTTTAGATGCTTAAAAAGTTGAAAAAAACGAGTATTTTTGTATTTTTAAAGTCTGTCGATATTCTTTGATATTTTCCCTGATGTTGCCGATAAATTTCTTTCCGGACCCTTGGAAATATATTCACCAACACAATATTTGCAACATTGGTCTGAATATGCAAACATCGACACAATTTTGGCATCCCTAACAAGCAGAAAACCTTTTTCCTTGACTTGGGTGCATACCTCATCCTACCACAACTTTTGGAATGAGAAGAGTCGTCGAAAATACACTCACAATCCATTTTCCAAAGAGTGAACCCATCTGTCATGTGAATACAATGCCACATGCCAACATAAAGCGAGTGAATGAGCAAGCTGGAATCACCAAACAGAAAACAGAGCTGCTATCCAATGAATATTACCCAGTAGAATGTATCAAAACTTCTATTGAACACGTTTCCAACACAGTCAAGCAAACTGGCACTCCCATAAAATATGTTAAAGTGACTCAGCTTTGGCACAAACTGGACATTTCTCATTTGTAAAGCCACTCTTGGCAAGTCTGGCTTTAGTTAGTGGCCACTAATAAACCACCAACTATGCAAAAACTATTTGTAGGAAACTCTATAAGACCTTATCAATATTATTCAGTAGCTATTACTAATAATTTTATGTTGTGACCAGTGAAGTTTGACTCAGCCAAGACTCACCAGTCTTGCCAAATCTCAGCTGAGCCGAGTACTCACCTGATACACAGCCCCAAACTTGCCACTCGCCAAGACTCGGCCAGACTCGCCCAAACTATATTTTGAGTTTTTTTGTATTGTCAAGTCTTTCCCAAGTCACCGAGTCTTTCCAAGTCCTAGGCCAACCAAGTCTTTGCCGAGTTCGAGTGTGACAACTTTGGTTGTGACTATAATGTTTGAGTAGAACATCTTGTTTAGTGAGATGTGTGTTTTTTGGTATGTGCGTAGTATTGACCAAATATCAAAATATCAAAGTGCATATAGAATGGACTCAAATAATGTGTGGTCCACAATGATAGAAAGATGGAAATATAGCAGGTGAACACAATGTAAATTAAAATATTTATTTGATCGAAGGTTGCAAGTTGATTCTATTGTGTGGGAAGAATTTTTCCTGTAATACTTGAAAATCCATGTTCATACATGGAGTGCACAGCCATCAAAATACTTGTAGCAAGCAAAAGAGAAAAACAGGGATTGGTTCATCCTTATTAACCAATTCAATATAATTCAGATCATAGCATTTCTTAGGAGAACATAGACACTGTAGGGTGAGGATGCAACTTTCCCTCTTTGTCACTTAGCTTTAATACACTATCACAGATGGATATCATTTAGCACTGATCCTTGTTGACCAATACAATATGATTCAGATTACAGCATTTGCCTAGGAAAACAGACAGTTTTAGCTGCAGGCTGACTTTTCCTCTTGATTACTTGACGTTTTTCCACTAGCAGATCATAGATATCATTTAGCACATCTCACATGGAGGTAACGATATTTCCACCCAACAATAAATCCTCAAATGCATGATAATGTTTTCTGGCACAACTAGGATCCTCAATTTTAATGTTCAAGCTCCATGCAATCAGTGGAGTGATTAATACAAATATCTTTTTCTACGAAAATCTGAATGCTATCCTCAAATATAAAGCAGGAATAACAACATGCCCAGAGAGAGTTTGAACGTTCAAAACTTACACAGTATTGAAAAGATAGGCCTTCCCTTTTCCGCAGTGAAAAGACTGGGCATAGAAAACATGCAAAGGAACTTCAAATCAGCAAATTGGGAATTAATTTAGAATGGGAATAATGGATTATCTTATAAAACCTTCGCTATATAAGGGAATAATGTTTTAAAACCCATAGCAACTTCACACATAACATTATCTATTCTCTTATGTAAATTTGGTGAGTCGGTTCATCCCCAACAGATCGATTCTTGCCAGGACAAGAGTGGTTATGATTTGAACATGCATAACATATAGTAATGATTGAACAGTAGTAACTGAGTACAGAAACAGAAATAGATCATAAATAATGCTGAATTGTATTAACTACTCCTGTCTAGGAATGCAAAAAAAATGGTCCCCCTACATGAGATCCTGGATTCCTTTCTTTCATGATGTACTTTCATCTCTGAACTTTGAATGACAACTCAGCAAATAAACCTCTAGGTCAACAATACAATATTGCAAAGAAAAAAAAAGGTTGTATGTCTCGTACTCAATTAACAGAAAAGTTTATGGAGTTGCAATTTTCAAACCATAACCCATGGTTCTCTAAAAGAGCAAGGACAGCTTAGATTTAATATGAAAAAGACATGATTGACTAAACGCAGAGTTGTGGACAGGTCAAAAGCAAGTTTAAAATAAGAAAAAAAAGATGAATAAATGTAACAAATACCTTGGAGATAAGTTCCCCAAAGAGTGCCAAGTGGCTGCCACAAATCCTGCAGCTGTAAGTCCTTCCATCTAACTTTACCAGGTAAAGCCGGCCCATGTTAATCTCCAAGTCTTCTTCCTTGTATATTTCTTAGCCTCAAGGAAATGTTTGTTTTAAGTTCTTCTCAGATAAAATAGCTGAGCACAAGACCCTGGCTTCATCCAATCAGCTAATGTGATGAGATTTCACAACCTTTCTGCATTAGAAAAGTTTCGGCAATATCAATATTGAGTTTGCAAGGTTTTCCTAATTCATTTCACTGGAATTCATCTAATTTAGATATGATGCACCACATCAAGGAAATGATTCAGTTCTAATGGCTATAAGTAATAACTAATAATGGGTTGGCAACTGCAACTAGTATTTCCATAGAATGCAATGCCTGTGGTGTCTTTTACAAATGACAGAATACATTTGAAGCATGTCCCAGACTACTCTAGATTCTAGAACCTAGACTCTGTCCAATTATGAACATCTTATAGAGTTATCATTTTCTGTCCATCTAAATATGAAGTAATTCCCAGCCCCAAATAAACAAAGCTATTAAAAAAAACAAAAAAAGGAATATTTATTTCAGTGACTCCTGTGATCATGTTACATTTTTTTAAAGGATCCAACTGACAATCAAAATACAGATTCATTCATTTTTTATGTAAGAAGCATTTGCTGAATTATGGGGACACGTGGCACTGCAAAATAGAATTTGTTGCATAGATAATTTTGTTGAAACAAATGCATGTACATGAGGGCAGAATATATGCGGAAATCAATATTTCATTATATAGGCAATGCATCAATGACTTTAAAAGATGTATATATATGAGGCATATTGATGTTGTATATGTACGAGGCATGTTCCATTATTCTCATGAGGAGTGTCTTTCTTATTACATCTTAATAACATGTCAATTACATGCATATCATATTAAAAAAAATTATTAAGTCTGAACATAACTGTATAACATGACCCTAGGACTTTATAAATAAACAATAAAAGGTCTAACAAAGTTTAGGGATAGTGGGTTGTTTTCTCATTGAGAAATTTAGAGAGAATTTGGAATCCCATGATCCAGATTATGCTGAGATAAAAATGAAGGCACAGATATAACAAGGAAATACACAGATATATGATGAGGTGGTTCTTTCGGATTCATCGCATTGGTTTTTTATATTCAACATTTCGGACCAAACCAATGTGGTCCATCATCAGGAAAAGGTTTTATTGAAGACTGAAATATAGTAATACTCAATTTCCATTAAAGACTGAAATATGCAGAGACTGCAAAAGAAAATACAGAGTGAAATGAACTCTCTAGAATGGTGGTAGTTTATCTTTGAGAAGAGATGTGGCGGCTACGCGCATTCGCAAGAAGATATTTGCAATGAGGCTCCAAAGGCCTTTTTAACATAACGCATAAATGAGAAAACCCTAAACATCCAAAACCCTAACCCCAGAAGATGAAACACCAAAAGGTTTGTGGGCCTCAATAGGGGTAGTTGATATGTCAACTTCCCTAGGGTGTAACTTTTTCATACAATCTCTGTTTGGGGCGCTCGATACCTCATCGGAAAGGTTTAGCCGATGAGTACACATTTCTAACGACCCAATACAGGCCTTTTGTTGGTAATTACAACTGCGTGAGACATCCTCCATGTTAAGGTCCTAACCCGCACATAGGTAGATAAATGTATTCAGATGTAATAAAGGTCAATATTAATAAGACCTTTCAATAAAATAGAATAAGGCGGATGTAAGAAGACCTAATAGAAGCTT